>CM049321.1:2930478-3210478 GCA_026874595.1 Sipunculus nudus | reverse complement strand
AGAAAGGGGGGGAAAAAAAACGCTATAATATCAGTCATTCTCTATGAGCGCAGAGCCTCACCTCGCCCTATTTATACATTATCTTGACGTCACACAAAGTTCTAGGGCACTCCTCACAGTTGCAGAGAATACCGGCCTTGATAGTGTTATCATCTCTCTGGCGGTCACGCGCTATGAGATCCGTTCACCAACTGTGTTAGATACATCTGTACACTTTTGATGCCGGTATGTAGAGACAGTCTTAGGGATTACAGTGCTTATATTTGTAAAGTGTTTAGTGCCTCCGCCAGGAGGGTAAGCGTACATTACCATTCGCTTGCTTATGTGTGTGTTTGTGTGTGTTAATGTATTTGTCCACATTATAACACGCGCAATCACGAACCGAATATCATAACATTTTCAGGGCATTTCCGGAATGGCCCAAGGAAGAAACGATTAGATTTTGGTGTGGATCCGGAATATGATCTGGATCCAGGGACTTAAATACTTAGTATTAAAAATGTATTGTCGCTTGTTCACGAATGGACCCGGAAAAATGTGCCGAATAAGAGAATGCAAACACGGTTTCAGGGAATTGGTTCATCCCTCCATACAGGCGGCCTGCCACCCTGTTCAGACCACAGTCAAGCGCTCAGTACTTCGGCGTGAGGGTCTGTGTCGTTATCTGCAATACGGCTTGTGGACACAATCAGTTTCAAAGAATGAACTTAAGTTCAGGGTTTCAATGTTAGCAGAACGTTTTGGTCACGTTGGCTCTCAGACCTTAGGTGAGCGGTCGTCTGCCCAGAGCACCTCGCAGTTAGCCTCTTTCACGGAGCCCAAGTTAAAGTAAAGCCGACCATGGTTAAAAAATTTATCACAACCCAGGTGCCGGCGATGTCAGCTACCTGCAATAGGATGTTAAACGTTCATCCGCGTTCGAGTGTGTGTGTGTGTTTGTTCACAATATAACATACACAGACATGAACGGAATCTCATGAAATTTTAAGGACTTTTCGGGAAAGGGTTTTGAGAAATCGTTAGTTTATGGTGTGGGAGATTCCGATTCAGGAACGCCATATAGGGAAAAAAAATTATACAGTCACCCATACACTAATGAAACTGAAAATATGGGCCGCATAAGTAAATGCAAACACGGATTAGTGAGCATCCCACAATATGTTAACAGCTTAATCAATGGCCTCTATCTATAACCAGGTGAATCAACAAGTTCATATATATATATATATATATATCTTTTTCATCTCTTCCACAGATAAGTGTGAGTCACGTATGATTCATTCATTAGTGTAGCTTTGGGCGCTTGTGTCATGCATTTCACAGGATACTTTAATAAACGTCGGATCTCACCACTACAGCATTTTAGGAACAACACACAATGATCTCTCAAACTGAAAATACAAGTGAAAATAAAAGTGACAAACATGGAACAAAACAACCAACAAAACTAAAGGTGATAAAAGAAAGGGTATAAATGCGAAGATGTAGGTGTCGCCGACTATAAAAGCTATCGGAATATGATGTTTTCATAAAAACCATGTGAAAAAAAAACAACACATAGAAGAACGCATGAGCGCTGTGTCATGGAGATAGAAATGGGTTAATTAAAAAAAGATCCGAGGATGCGTTATCATGGAGCCGATCTCTCACTTCCCATCGTGATTATCTAAGGCCGTAGGCGCACTTGACTCCTGATTATACAAAACTGGTATGCTTTAGCCTGGTGTGGATTATTGGCCTATAGCGTTGACAGAGTATTTAGGGGCTGTCCTACTCAGGCGACACTACAGGCGACTACAGGCGACCAGGCTGTCGCCTTATGGTCGCAAAAAAAAGGCGACAGGACCTCCGCTGAGACAATAGTCTACAACAAGCTGCACTAGGTTGACGACTGCCTGACGACAAGCTACGACAAGCTGCCAACAACCGGCGATACAATCGCCGAGACAAAGGCCAATCACCTACGACAACCTACGACCACATCTACGACAACGAACGACTACACTGGCGACAACCCGTGATTCATGTTACGTCCATCCGCGACAAGTTTCGACGAGTCCCTTCCCTGTGCTATGTGAGGTGCTTGAGACAAGGATAAGCCCTGTATAAAGTACACAAGTCCAAAACATGACCTATATATGACAGCCCACGTCACCTTGCGACAGCCTACGACAGCACCTACGACAGCCCACGTCACCTTGCGACAGCCTACGACAGCACCTACGCAAGTAGAAGACAGGCTACGCTCATTGGCGTAAAAAAAAAAACTGTGGCCTGAGACCTGTAAAATCTTGAAAATCGAGTGGCGACAGGTAAGAGACCACGCCTCTTTGGGCGACTTAGGGCGACCGTAAAGTCGACCCCGCCGCGAACATGGGGACAGCCCCGAATATGCGTGAAAAATCGCTCATATGATTTTGTGACTGGGGTGTTTGTGTGTGTCCGTCAGCGTATATGGGTATATGTGCGTATATGCGTGGACGTCGCTACAGGAGTGATTTTCACTCATGGGGGTCTGCGTGAACTCAGGGTTTCGAGGTAAAACGAAGTCACTTCACAATCTTTTTGTGGAAGGCCTGCTCGATCCTATATCCAAATAAATTAGTCTTGCAAGTTCACACATACAGGCATATATATATATATATATATATATATATATATATATATATATATACGCGCACATTGAAACACATCTTTTTTTCACCCTAATACGTGCATATACGCAAATACGCCCACATGGAAACACACCTTACATCGATCCCTGATCCGATATATTTCCTAGTGCTGATCAAGTATATAAGAACGCGACATAAACTAGACCATTGCCGAAAATGTAGCAGAAGATGCGCAACATTTGATTTTGTTGCCGTTCTTCAGTCCCGATAGTTATATGTTATTTCCTCCTGATGGTCGACTGTTTGTCAATCCGTACATGTACTTCCGGTCGTTCATATGCCAGTCTGTTTATCCTTCTGATGATGGAAGCCTCTAAAGGAAAAGCTTCCCGGAACGTGATCGGTGGAGGGAACTATTCAGAGATTGTCTGGTAAGCAGGGAGTCTCCTTGGTGAGCGGTTTCAGTCAGTCAGACGTGAAAATAGTTTACAGTCTGGACAACCCATTAGTGACTTACTTTGTGAGGATTTTGTCATGCTTGTATGCATGATTCAGGATTCATGCAGCATCTGGATGAGGTGACCTCATAAAATACCGTCACCTGCATATGATATATGCGGTATATATAATATATATGATGTTACTCATAACTTGTTTCCACAAGGAAGGTTAACGTTCATCCCCGGATATGTATGTGTGTGTGTGTATGTGATTGTTCAAAAAAAACCACACAGTCATTAACAACATCTCATGAAATAGGGCGCTTCTCGAATGGACCAATGAAAACTCCTACATCTTTTTTTTTTGTGTGTTAAAGGGGCACAATGTTCCCAAATGTACAGACATTTATGCAAGAATGTACCTGGCAATATGGGACGAATAAGTGAATGTAAACATGTTTTGGGAGCATCCCACAATAAAGTCTAGAACTTATCGCTGACGGGACTCAACCCCCATCCCTAACCCCACTGCCCCTCGACCCCGGGCACGTCAACTGGCGGGCCTAGGAGGGCGAGGAGGCGTGTTTATGAGACCCGTCAGTTCTTGACTTACCTTAATAGAGACCCCCATATGGCGGAGGCTTGCATTCCTTAGAATGCAGAATTCCAGTTTTGTAATATATATGATCGACACACAAACGAAATATTATTATAACACACTACCCTGACCTGTTGAGGAATTAGTATATGAATTCCGGAGCCTGTGTTCATCGGTCTGTTATTCTCCCCATAATATCCCCACTTACAGGAGACTGCTATCAGATAATATTGATTAACTGAAACAATTACTAGCATAGTGCGTATAAATGCTGACAGATGGCGCTGTAAATTATATCTTATTCAGATTTGCCGATGTGTGTTCCTTATGAACTACCAAATGCTACATTTGATTATTCGTTTAAATTCCACAGGCGTGGTAACATCATTTTCACTGGGAGGGATCCATTTTTTTGGGGTGGGTGGGGGTGGGGGAGCGGGATGTAAGTTATCGGTTTTATATACATATATATATATATATATATATATATATATATATATATATATATATATAATTATATATAAATATGTGCGTGTGTGTGTGTGTAGGTATTGTGACCAGAAAAATAAAATCCACATAGGAAGTCATTTTAGAAGGAAACTAACCAGGGAAGGGTGCATGTGGGAGGGGCTCCTTCTCCAATGGTATTGATAATTTTTAAAATTCATTTTGTAAAGATGTACATTTTCTTATACAAAATATTCGAGGAAAAATTAATGTATTTCAGTAAATTTTACACAACTAAAATTTAAGACTGGGAATAATGTTGGGGGCAGAACTATACCATTGATCCCCCTCCCCTCAACTTTTATGTAAGGGGCATGGACTGTCACCCCCCCCCCCCCCCCCACCGGTCCTGTCACATGGATTTTTATTTTTCCACAGAAGGACTACCTTTGTACGATCTGTTTTAGTGTAGTGCTAGTTTTCATTGCATTTTCTTCTCGTGTTTACATTGTCCTAAGTTCTTGGTCTTTGGAAAATATGGCACTTTGGCACGATCTCTGCAATGACTTGGGCTCGAGGCTTCTTGTCACGGACCGAGTTACCGAGGCCGTCTCGAGGAGGCGAAATTGATTGTTGTGGAATTCTAAAACACTGGAATGGAATATTAGATCATTATGATGTATTCAGACATGACCCCGACTCAGTCTTACCCTTGCAGGCGCGGATCCAGGATATCTCTGTGTGTTTGTGTATAACCGTACTTAATTAAGAGGACACGATATTGACTGCACACCAAACGCGCGAGGACTTTTTCTTCCTGTGAGGACTTAAACATAGGTCCTCGCAAACGAAAAGCTGTTAAAACTTTTTGAGCATTTAAAAAGCCGGGAAAACTATGCTGGGGAAGTTTCTTGCAAGTCCTTATAAAGAAGGTTTTGCTTGAATTTTTTGTGTGTGTATGTGACAGCGATCTATTGAAAGTTTTGCAAGGTGGGTAGAAAAGTGTGTGTGTGTGTGTGTGTGTGTGTAAGCAGGGTGCTCGATAATATGTTTAAACTGGTTAACAAACCTGTTTAGCGGTATCAGATATTATTTAGATCGGGAGAAGTTATTAAATTAGAACCTTACATATTACCAGGAGTTAAGAGGAAACAAGTAAAAATAATAATAAACTATTTTCTTATCTACGTGATAGGTACACCCTCTGATCTTTCAAGAAAACTGTGAGCAGCTTAGTTCTAAAGTTTATAATAGACACAAAACCTTTCAAACGATAAAAATAATTAATCTTCCCATCCAGTGTAAATATATGTAAATATATGTTTATCGTTTGTATTTTTTTTTGCTTTGCACTTATTGTATCGAGAGTGCATGTTACATCATTATATTATTCACTGATTGCTTTCTAATCGTATTGCTTGTGTCTTGTTTTATTTTGTTGAAGATTATGAATTTACATAGAATTACAACATTAATCTAAACATATTATATCTTCACATACTTAATGTACTTTTACTTGTACCGTGATGTCTTATATAATGTTGTGATTATATATATATATATATATATATATATATATATATATAAATATATATATATATATATATATATATATATATATATATATATATATATATATATATATATATATATACAGGAAAATATGTACATTAGCCTGATTGGCTACTTTATAATCCTGTTATAAATAAATATGTTTTACACAAGCGTGCTTGATATGCTGATTTGTAGGTCCTCTCTATGACACGAAGACATGACACAAACTGAAGGTCCTCGCAGGTTGTCCTCGCAAGTTATGCGCTGAGTCAACACATCGTTCTAACGTCTAACTAGCCTTTTTCTTTAAAAAAAATAAGTGTGCGAGGAAACATGCGTACCCTAAGTGTATAGGATCTCAAGGGCCCTTTTTGCTCATTCTGCACTTGTACGCATATACGCGCGTGTGTGTATGTATGTATGTATGTATATTATTCGACTGTAACTCTGGCCAAATCAACTCTAAAAAGTTTTGACCTCCGGTCAGTGAGATCCTGCCTCACCCTCGACCTTTTACTCTTAACATTCAATAACTTATTGGAGTTTGTGGTGCTGAACATGTTGGCAAAAGATGTCGAGTAATCCTGTATTTTGCCAGGAAAAACAGAGTATAAATGAAAGAGTAAAGTTTACTTGTTCGTTCAAAGTTAATAAAAGAGGTCTAATACGAAATAATTTCTATATGAATCCAAATGTAATATTTAATGATCCATAGAAATGGAAAATGACTGCAAGTATAATAGGATTTTTATTTGGCTCGCTGGTCCATATATTTTTTTATTCAAAGTCATTTAATGTCCATGATATTGTTAAAGATTTCGATCAAACTGGTGCAGACATTTGGTTAGTCATGAATCAGAACCGATGGTGCATAAAAATTCCATTTAACCTACATTGGGGAGTTGTAACTGTAAGACGCCATGTATGCAGCCTGCGGGCAGTGTTGATTCTCTGCTGCCTCTGATTTCTGTGTCTGACACAAGATGTCGCTTACGCATGCTTCGTCTCAGATTTAAAATATTGGTGTGTTGGGTCACATTGATAAATCTCTCAGAGATGGAAGAACTATGCTTGAGTTTACAGGGTTAATATTCCATGCATCAATTTCTTTTATGTTGGTTATACATCCGAACAAATCACAAAGCAAGTACTGATATCTGTCATGAGTGAAATTTGCTCAGTATTTAGTGGGTTCAAGTCTACTTGCCCTCCCTACACATTTACATGTGCCTGAGTGTTGAGCTCCCCCCCCCCCCCCTTTTTTTTTGTTTGATCCTGTACCCCGTCCCTGGCCCACATGACCTTCTTGCTGAAAGAAACCATTGATTTACATTAATCTCATTAACAATACGTGACCATGACAGTTACTTGTACTTGGCCCTGTGATATAATCAGATATGGTCTTTTAATGAAGACATATATTGCTATTAGTGTCACTATATCATAATCATACTCCCAATTAGAGCGTCCCCTTGATGAACGTTAACTCTGCCAACAGGTGCACAGTGTCCTGAAATTTAAATTTCCCACGAGTATTCACAGTGTGTCCTGTAATTATATGTATCGTATATGTTATATATATATCTGATATTCATTTACGAATTCTGAAAGAAGAGATGAATTAGTTAACATACACATGTTGAAACATGCTAATTAAATAAGATACTAGTAATTATTCGGGCTGAGCCCTTTCATTAAAAAATAATACAATAGTCATTATAATCAATGTTGGACCCCATAAATTTGATATAATTTGTAACAGAGTACATCTTTCTTAGTAATGGGGTATAAAATGATACGGACAGTCGAGTGGTAACCAGTTCGTCTCCCTCCGCTGGCTACCCCGGTTCGATTTTTGGCGTGGCTATATGAGAGGATTGTATAGTGATCCGTCTGAGGTCGGTGGTTTTCTCCAGGTCCTCCGGTTTTCTCTCCAAAGAAAAACAAACGCCACCACCTGTGCCGTGGAGATTGCCTCGCACTATAGTTATCATAACTGTCTGCCACAATCCATGTTACATTTAACGTTTAAAGTTTAAACGAATCACCATGGAAGGGCCTATATATATATATATATATATATATATATAACCTACAGTGGGTAAGGCACAGAAGCTCATGGTCCTTTGTTCGATATTCATGTTTGCATCTTCCGATCTTAAAGGGTCCCAATCACCTATCTAACCTTCATAAACTAAAGGTAATCCCTTTAAGCTTTTATAATTATAGGTCAGAAAACGTGAATATCATCAAACATAAGCTGCTTGTTTTGTTTATATCAACGAGTTTATAATATGTTGGGCCCGCCCAAATAATCAAAACTAATTCATTAATGGCATCTGGCAGCAAGTCGGATAAGCCAGAGCTTTACAAATTGCTTTTAACAACAAGTGACCTTTCTACGTCCGCATTTATGCAACCTATCACCTTGGGTTACATGATTTTCCCGTTTGTCAACATTGCTGTGTTTACAAACATACTGTTTCATAAACAAATTCATATATCCTTCACAAAGGCCGTATAAAAAATCTTTTCACCGCCAAAATTACCCTTACATCATTTATATATATATATATATAGAAGAAGCCAGATATCACATAAATTCTTTTTCAAAAGGTAGGTGAATTGGCCCCTTTTGGATTGGTCTGACCCTATAACCGTACGAATATTCGGTCGTCCATAGTCTAAAATAGCTTTATATCTTGTAAATTGATTTTATTCTTGTTTTTTTAATAATATTAATACATTTTGTCTGTTTTTACTGTTGACATAATAAAATTATATAACATATAGGTAATAATACAGTAATATTTTAATATATAAATAATATATCGATGTATTAATATTAGTGATATTAGTATATGGGAGATTATTAATATTAGTATACAGGCAGGTGGGCTTGTGTCAAGTTGAAACCATATCCTCATACAAAATGAACTAATAACCAATATCGATTATTAGGTCTGACCCATCCGGCCATATTGAAAGCTGATTCCCAAACATTATAGGAATCGGTAAAAGGGGTCTGATCAACCCACATTGTGATCGGTAATTGGGTCTGATCTATTTTAAGATCGGCGACCCAACATCTGATGTCGGTTATTTGGTCAAGGCCATCTCAAGATGGGTCAATTCGGAAGATTGGGCACAACATACACACCTTGTAGCGGTATACTGTTAATTCCGACATGCAACTTGCGGCATTCGCTTTTTAGTAGGTACGTAAAATGACAGCTCCCATGTGTGGTTTCGAAAGTTTTGCGAGGTCAGGGTTTGATACGGGCACGGAAATACGAGAGGAAAGTACACCGAGGACAGTCTGAATGTAGGAATTCATCTGCGAAGAGAGTTTGGTGGCCATTATAGTACTGTATCTTCCGAGTAGAAGCCGGAGGGACGATCTAGGGAGACCGCGCCCAAGCCTACAAATTTAAGTAGAATAACAGATAGGTTTTTATTGAGACAAGGTGCATGTTTACTTAGTCATCATACTTCAGCAAAAAATATCTGCAATACTCTCCAAACATTACGTCTCTTATTGAAATATTATATATTTTTATGTGTACAGGAAAAGGCTTAAGATAAAATTCAAGTAGTTTTAAAGAAAATATTGGACTCATTTAACGTTATTACATGGAAAAATATAAATACGAAATTAATATATGTATGTAAATGGGTAACACAGAAAAAAAGTTTAATCAATCACCATGTCAACTTTGTAAATGGCCAACAGAGCAATAATGAGGTGTAATTTGATGAATATAACATGGTCCAGGTAGGTTTTTTGTATGGGTATATATGTATGTGAGTATTTATGTTTGTTTCTAATTGCAAGATTTATCTCGTACGTATACCTCATGCATGTCTTCTGTACATTTTCTTATTTTGCATTGTTAAGTTTCTCATGTCTACTACTACTACAACTACTGCTGCTAATACTACTACTATATTACTGCTACTATCACTCCTACTTCTATTACTATATTACTATTACTTCAACTACTACTAATAATAATAAATACTGTACTACTACTACTGCCACTAATAAATAACCATATTACTAATATAAGATAACTAGCAATTACCCGTGCTACGCACGGTTTTGGGCGAGCATTTAGTTCTGATGTCAAATAGGCTGTCATGGTTTCATGTCTTGGGTGTATAATGTTACTGTCTCTTTGAATCCGACATTTGGTGTAAGTGTTCTGTCTCTGAGTTAACCTTAATTGTGTCGGAGTCTGAATGACCTGGACGAATACGTTCTTGTCCGAATGGTGGAATGTCTTCGGACAAACCTGGAGCATATGTATGTAAAAAATCACGGCAAACCGTAGTGTCAGAGGAGACATGTAAATTCACACATGAATCCGCCAGTAAAGGAACCTGTTATCTTGCATGGTAGTACAGTACAGCGCTGAGACGTGATCTCGATAATTGCATTCCGGTTATAACGCACAAAAACTGAGCACTCACATGGTCGGGCAATCCCGCTGCGCAAAAGTTCGTGGTAGCATTATATTATGTGGTACATTTAATGGCTGTATATATTTTTAAATATCACGCATTTCTTTCTGTTTGAAAGCTGAGCCCATGTTTTCCAGTGAGACAGTCACTGCGTTCAGGCAGTGTGTTAAACCCGGATCCCACTCCGGATCCCGGAACCCAAGAAAATTTGTAATTCTTAAACTCTCATGGTAATTTGTCCTGATATTTTACATAATCGTATCTAAAGACATATTTTATATTATGTTTGGTTAAAAAAAATTTGATAAATAAAAACCACTTACGGACACTGGGGCACGGACCTCACGGATTACACGGACCCCGTTTTCTCGTTGTTTTACCATTTCTTTAGTACATACATGTATTTGACATCACGTTTAGCCATGACACTTTTGTGATTTATTATTGTGTTTGTATCTGTATTTTTACATTTCTATCTCAGTTTTTATTCATAATTTTATATTTGCTATTTATTTCATTTGTGTAGCGTTTTAAAAAGTTTAATAATTTAAAAAATTTACAAAATCATTATTTTGGAACCTGTAGTTGCTTGAAATGCAAGTAATCAACAATTCCTTTCGGTATTTATATTATTGCCAACTTTAAAATTGCATGGTTGTTATGAACGGAGCACGAAACCTGTTGTTATGTGGAAGTGCTCTAATTTTTCAGTCTCAGGTCCGCTCAACTGTTAGTGCACTTCAAATTAAATCTCCCCCAGTGTGTCCGCACTATTATATTTTCATTTAAAATAACAAATATTATATTTGGTGTGTGACATTAGTGCTATTTTTGTCCTCTTTTAGTCATAAATAAAAATATGAGCGGTGGTTACTGGGGTCCGTCAAAATTGAACAGTCGGCAAATTCAAGTAAATGAGGTCCGTCTTCATCGAAATATTTTTGTAATTATAAATCTTTCAGTGAATCGGTCATTTACAAATGTGCAACATTTAGGGACTTTGCTCTGTCCTTACATCAACAATAGTGGTGTTTTTATCGGTATAAATAATGGAAAATGAGGAAATAGGTTTATGGGGTTCGGGGATCGTGGGGTTCGGGTTTGATCGGTGAGCGATGGTTACTGGGGTCCGTCAAAATTGAACAGTCGGATAATTCAAGTAAATGAGGTCCGTTATCATCGAAATATTTTTGTATTTATAAATCTTTCAGTGAATCGGTCATTTACAAATGTGCACCATTTAGGGACTTTGCTCTGTCCTTACATCAACAATAGTGGTGTTTTTATCGGTATAAATAATGGAAAATGAGGAAATAGGTTTATGCAAGGGGTCCGGGGACCGTGGGGTTCGAGTTTTACACACTTCCCTGCTTTCACTACCGCTCGGAAAATTTACATTCTTTGAAAGATCCCCCTTTTGGGCATTTTTCTCACGCGAGATCTCCTTGTGCACAATAGACCTTTTCGCTGCGCGGAGGTTACCTTTTGAGAAGGGATCACCAATGGGGATTATTTCGGGCCGGTCAGCGCAAATTTAAGAAAAGCCCAGATATAGGGCCCCCGGAGAAAAACTCTGTCCCGCCATCAAACACTTTGTGGCCATTGTGTTACCAGGCCCGAAGACACAAAGAAAAGAGGCGCCCGCGGGGGAGCAAATATTAAAATTATTAATTATGCAGGTAATACGCAAATATTGCAAATAAAAAGGGGCGGAATCTCTTCGGACAAACCCAGAGCATATGTATGTCGAAAATCACGGCAATCCGTACGGCGGTATCAAAGGAGATACGGAAAATCACAAAAATCGCCTTACGCTATTAATATATAAATAATATTACTAATAAAATAATTAATACCACTACTACTACTACTACTACCAATAATAACAATAATAATAATAAAAATAATAATAATAAAAGAAATGTTGCTAAATGTAAATCATAATCCAATCTAATGGTATTTGAACGTTTAACGTCTATTCTTGATACATTTTGCCCTGCCACTCAAACGTTTGCCACCATACAGTTCGGTTAAAAATACCCCAACGCACTATATAGTCTGTCCCCATTTTAGCCGTGCATGCATGGCCTCGTTCTCGCCCCAATCTACCTATATAGAACAAATTCATATTTTTGCCGCTTGAGTTAGTACATTTTTTCCCAGGGTTCATTCGTCTGGTTCCCTGTCAAATATTTATGTATTTTATACTTCAGTGGATATAAGTGTTGTTTGAAAAGACATTATCGTTAGCAATGCACCTCTCACATTACGTGCTTCATTGATTAAATAATAAAAACATATATTGCGTAGTTTTGGTCTCTTCTGCTCTCTCTCTCTCTCTCTCTCTCTCTCTCTCTCTCTCTCTCTCACGCACATGCACACACATACATGTATACATATTACAAAATAAACATTTGTATCCAATGAATAAATAGTATAAACTTATAACTCTTAAAACAAAAATAAAGTTGACTAAATATCAGTTACTTATAACCGGAATTTCGTTAGGCTACTTACTGACTGAGTGGATTTCTAGGAATTTCTGACGCCCATCATTTCAGCCTTAAAAAAAAAACGAAGAATTAATGTTAATAAGAGTATTGTGATGAATGGTGACAATATCTCCAGAGTAGACTCTACAAAGTTAAGAGTAATAATAGATTCACAATTGAAGTGGTCCAAGCACATACAGCTCATAAAGACTTAAATTTCTAATGGTATAGGAATTATAGGGTATGCAATGAAGATGTTACAAGAGTCTGCTCTTATTACACTTTATTATTCTTATCAAGATTATCAAGGCTTGTTGGTGGAATGATAATTATTTCAATCTTTTTATTCATATATTTTATGTTATTTTTAGTATGTGATTAATATTCTCTTTTTCAATGGTATGCTGTCCACGAAAATGGGCCTGTGTACAGCTGTTCATTGTATTCCAGCATTTAACAGGCGCCATATGGTCAAGTATAAAATGCCATTAGGGCAGTGGACAGTACTGTCCCGGTGACATAATACATTAAGCTTGATTTGTTGCTATATATGAAAGGGATTTTTTTCGGTGGAGTGTGCTGTACAAAGTGATGCCCAAAAACTTATTCAGTGTTCTCTTTTTTTATTTAATTAATTAATCTAGGGCAATACTTGACAATTCTTTTATCGATCCATATTTAACATATTGAATTGAAGTGTGGCATTCTGCAGTGGTGTCTGCCCTACTGCCACTATATTCGGGCTGCAGAAGAAAGCTATACGAATGATCACCTCATCTCCATATAATTCACATACACATGATATGTTTCTATCCCTTAGGATACTAATTCTCTAAAATATCTATAATTATAGTTTTCGTTTATTTGTGTATGAGGTTTATCATGAAATGTTACCTTTAATTGTATCTGAATTATTTTGCAAAAACTTAGATGTACATCATAACAGAACAAGAAGAATGCATTTCTTCCATGTACCAGTATGTAAAACTGCAGCCTATACAGTAAAACTTTACAATTTAAAGGGGATGGAATTTGGAACAATATTATTTTTTTAAAGATATTGATCCCTGTTGTGCAATATCAACATACAAACGTGGTTTGAAAGAATATTTTTCCTCGACTTGAGAATCATATTAATTATTTTTAAATTCATAATCAGTATCAACTATTTGTTATTTTGTTTTCTCTATATTGCGAAAGTGTAATTTAGTTTTCTTAATGTACAGTGTCTGCACCATATATAACCTACTATATTTAAAGTTAATACTGAGAGGACATATACTCTATTAGGCAGTCCTCTTTGTCACAGGTATAATTATATATAAATGAACTGTTTTATGTATAATGTTTGTATTCTTGTGGCAATGGATAATGATTGAATTGAATTGAAGCACGTGATAAGAGATACTCAAATATCTATAGGAATGTCTGACGCCCAGCACACGACTAGAGCTACTCAACTATCTAGGAATGTCTGACGCCCATCACAAGCTAAGAACTACTCAGATATCTGGTCATGTCTGACGCTCATCACATGATGAGAGCAACCAACTAACGGGTCATTTTTAACGCCCATCACACGATAAGAGCTGCTCAACCATCTGGTCTTATCTGATGCTGATCACACGATAAGAGCTACTCAGCGATCTCGTTATGTCTGACGTCCATTATATGACATCAGGTATGACCTGGTGATGAGAGCTACACAACTATCTGGTCATATCAGAAGAACATTTTAACACACCAGAAAAAAACTTTTCCGAATGACCACACTGCCTTGCCTTTGCAATAGAAATAACCTTGGAATGGCCTCATTATATCAACTGAAAAGCTGCATTGACCAATAACGGATCATCCTTTGTTACATAGTGCTACAGTAATATTTCATAGTTAATCTGCGTCAATGATATAACCATATATAGCTCATAATTACATGAATAATATTGGAGTACGGGATATCGCTAATGTCGATACTCTCGTGTGTGGAGGTTGAAAATGCCTGACTGCCCGAAATATTGCCGGCAAACAACTAGCGCCCCCTGGCGGACAGCCTGTCCAGCCCATTCATTCAATTCAGCTGCGTGTGCACTGAGCATAGCTTTTATTTATTTTTTTTTTATTTAAATTATCCTGAAATTTATGATGGTCTTGTCTTCAAAGTCAGTTGTTGAGTTGAAATTAAATGGGAGCAAGAACGTGAAAAGGCTTGGAAATGACATATTGCATTAGAACTTTATCTTGTATCAACGGACTCTCTTAATAATTCAGGGCAAAGCTAAACAGTCATTCATTTACGGATAAACGTCAGGTTTTGCAAGTTTCATTTGTTTAATGATCACATTAAATAAAAAGAGTTAATAGCGTATATAAGCTGATATAGTGGGGATGGTCCGAAAAGACACCGCTGAATCATGCATAAATGGGCTTCCGGCTGTGCCAGCCAGTGGTTTTTCTCCTCCATTTACACGGGAGACTGCATTGGCGATATCCCCTGTTTATTTTAATATGAACCAGCATTTATATAACCAATCTTTACAAAACCCAACAGCTAACCACCCTTTCTAAAATTGAAACCAACTCTTGTATGTTAATCACTAAGTCTGTGCTGACTAAATCACTCTGTGGAAATTTCTCAAGTAAAACTGACAAAAATATACGTATACCCTATTTTCTGATGATTATGTCAAAGTGGACAATCATTTTACTAACACCCACGTACTACCCACACACACATACAGATATCAACAAACACTCACACACAATCATATATATGTGTGTGTGTATGTGTGTGTGTGTGTGTAAGTGTGTAAACGCGTAAGGATGCGAAGAGGATGAGTATTGGTAGTTAGAATATCCTATAAAACGCACGGATATTTAGATTCTGATAATATTGTGTGGATAAATATGTGTTTATATAGTTAAGTACACGTTATGTATTATAAAAAAAAACATAAATTTAAAATGTACTAGGTTTACTATTACGCCATTTCTAGGATGTTATATCATTTGACAACATCAGCTTCTATTTATAGAAACTGAGCAGTGTTTACATCACCCCTGGGCGGTTGTTTCTGCCAAGTCCCGTTTGTTTGTTGGAGGGTGAGAATTGAAGGGGGTTTGCAGGGTGCATATGTCCTCGGAGCCAGTTAAGCGCACGTCATGGTTGGCTGAGCAACACCACGTGCTCATGTGCTGGAGCCTCTTTCTAGCCCCGTGTAAGCCTCTCACGCCGGCGTCGCCACCTGCCAAGGAGAAAATCCTTATAGTCAACTGAACGGACGGCGAGCGTTTATTGTCATCGTCTCTCAGCTATGGGGTGCGTATCCAGCAAGCGCTCGGGAAAATGGACGCCCAAATGGGCCAAAGGAGGATTGCTTTCCAAGAAAAAGAACGCAGATACAGACGAAACACCGTAAGTGTTATTTGACAATATTGTTTTCTTGGTATTTATATGTGTTGCATGTCGCCGATCCAATCCCCAGCTTGACGCCAGGCTTTCGCTTATCCTGGCTGCTTCGCTACATAGCAGTTGGATGGAGTAATATAGTCTCCAGGCCCAGACAATATGACCATCTCTATACTTTACCGAGGTATAGCTAATGTTCTGTATTTATATACTTATCAGGTGCGTGCCATGTTAGTTTATCTATACAGAACTGTGAAGCATATTATAAACAGATATGTCAGCACACCCCTAAGTATATATCGATCCAACGTTGAGAGTGTATTAGGATGTATAAGCAATACCAACGAAATATAGACTAACGGTACCAAAATATATGGCGTGGGTCGATTCCCAGCAGAGTGTATACTGATAAATGGACTGGTTTTGGAATTTAAAGATGCCATATTTAAAGATTTCATGAGCTTTGACATATTGCCGATATCAAGAATGAAATGTATATGGAGATAAAGTAGTGGCGTTGTATGTTTCCTCGGTTTAATAAACATTCCAGGCTTGTGAATTTCTCAGTGTAGCGGGCACGTGTAGCCACTGAAAGGAATTGACATCTGTTGCGTGCGTCTGTAAACATAACTACCATAGCCCGCATTCAAATTCAAATATCTTCCATCATAATAGGCATGCAATGGGAGATCCGTAGGGCAGAGTTGGAAGCCTTTAGTTTGACAGGTGCCCGACACGGCCGGGGAGAGGCAACGCGACAATGGCGTAAAACCGTAACATTGTCCGATCCGAAAGAGATACCCCTCAAATCGTCACCACTGCGTTTCGTCACCAGTTTACGTTTGGTTTTTCCAATTTTAATTCATATAATAAACTAGAATTCCCATATTCATGTTTTTTATGCATATCTGTATAAAAATTCAGTGTTAAAATGGTGATGGAGTTGTTTAATTACTAATACTGTTGATTACTTAAGGTAGTTCGTAACTACGATCTGTTTATTGTATTTGGAAGACGATGATTAAATTTTATGAGCTCCAGTTTAATTAACTTGTTCAAAGTTATAAAATGTTTGTTTGCCTGTCTGATCGGCCGGCAAATAATTAATCATTAAAATGTTAAAAAGGCATTGAAAAAAGTGGTAATCCAGCGGATTTTCTACCATTGTGAAATAATTGGATAATTAAAAAGTCCCAGACCCGGTAATTGAAATTCATTATGGTATTCTGTATAGTGGTAATATCACTGGCTGTATGGTTAATCGAGTCAACCGTGATGGCGATTTGCATAGACAGAGGTATCACGTTGACAGATGACATTCAGTCTAGTTCCCGCATTGTCCTAACAGACATTACCTTCTGTTGATTTAAACCAAGCTCAAGGGATCGCTGTCAACATGTAAAATGTACCCTGAATTCATGCATATCATATATATTCATTTCAGTTAAAGTATCCCCGTGCGCATTAACATTAATGACATCTGCAACTGACACAAATGTTATGCACAAAGTGCCAACATGACGTTTATGAGTGTATTATTGTGTGTGATTTTTGCCAATACAAATGGACCGATAATAAAATTTGTGTTGTCATGTACATAAATTGTTATGTCTTAGTGATTTTTACGGGTATTAATCATCATTTTATTCATTATATGTTGCTGTTAATATCTGAGATATTTTGACGTCAAATTTTAACGTTTAAAATGTGTATGATTTATCAAAAGTATGGCGCATAATTATAATTGGTCAATAATGTCAGCCTAGCCCAAATAATTATTCCATATTGGTCATTTCTCTATAACAAATAAAAATGAACAGGCTTAAATTGTCAATCATATAAGGTTTGTACTGTCAGTAGATTCAAGATATATATAAAATAACATATGTGGGTTTCAGTATGGTTATCTGTGAACAGCGTAGGAGATCACCTAATTCCCTCACCCTTTCGAATAGCCAAAAGCTGATGTTGCGAAATTCTTGTGGTTATTTCATGGGAATTGTTGGCAGTGTTATGGTTCCTTGATGTTGAGATGAAGGAATGTTTGGCCAGGTAATAAGCAGGGGATGTTTTTACGTAATATTACATCACGTGACTCCCCTAAGTAGCGATCAGCAGCATTAAAGCGCATCAGATATTACTTCGGTACAACAAACCTCGTGCGTAACTCCTTGCATCTGTATCGAATTACACGGGGGCGTGCCCTGGCTAAAATTGCATAAGTGTGCTGACTGGCCATATTGAAGCGTGAACATGGGGTATTCGTGGACACTTATATGCAGTACACAGTTTATTAACACAGGGATCTAAACGTAAAGCCCTATTGGCAAACCGTGGTGAAATGCGTCCGGGATTGCTCTGAAAGCTGGTTGGAGGGCCGGATTACGTCATAATGTGCGACTAAATGTGCCATAAGTGGAGAGAGCAGTTTTCACGGTGATTACGACATTGTCGTCTTGCGTTGTCGTAAAATCTCCGAAGAGCCCTTGGAGTCCATCAAGTGGATGAAAGGGCATCAAGCCACCCGCAGGCTGTTTTAAAGTCCATTACGTTTATATAATTGGGTCATTCATGCACACGGCACGAGGGAATATACGATTTCGATCGTTTGCCCTAGGGTTTGATGTCCGGGTGTTAAGTTCACACGGAAATAATGAAAATTACCATTGCCCCATTTATGAAGGAGATTTGACCCAAAGCCGCATGTTTTCAATTGAAATTGATCAAATTATGAGAGATAGGGTATAGTTCAAACGTTCTGTGTGCTCTAGGGGACATTTTTGCAAATCTGTTCCTATTTCTATCCTATTTTTCAAATAAATATTTTGTCTTGAACGAATGGGAAATCCCAGTATTTTTATTTTACTGTCACATTATGCAATATCATATTAGTCAATATATTTTTGCTGTTAAGGAAATAGAATAAATTAATAATTTGAAAGCGCGACGTCAGACAACCATGCATATTACTAGCACAATTCTGTTGGAAAACGTTGCTAGAATAAATTAATAATTTGAAAGCGCGACGTCAGACAACCATGCATATTACTAGCACAATTCTGTTGGAAAACGTTGCATTTTACAATCTTACTTTAGCTTTAGGAAAAATAACTCTGCCTATACAATTGCGATACGTCACTACTGTATGATAAAGCACACACACACACACACACACACACACACACACATATATATATATATATATATATGGGATGGGTTTTGCGTAATATCGGCATGCCAGAAAGACCCACAGGGATCTCGCGTAAACAGTCAAGTACCAGGAAAATGGAAGGTACATTTTTGTATTAAAAAAAAAAAAAAACAAAAATAACAAGCGACCATGGGACTGCATTCAGAATGGGATCAGCTATGGCCTTGTCCAACTGTAGCACAATGAAGCGGCCAGCTGGGCGTGACTGACAAAGCGTGACCTTTGACCGTAGGAGGTCGCGGGTGCTAATAGTATAGAATGACTTCTGGTTTGGGAACGGACAGGCTACCGAGTGGGGCTGTCAGCCCCTGTAAGCTATGATCTTGTCAGGTCACTCACAGCACCTGTCCCAGTCAGTCTGCCGGTCATGATCGCCTGGTCGGGGTGACCCGTGGCAGCTTTAGAGCCTGGCTGATTGTAAACAAGTGTTTAAATGGAACAAGGGACTGATTTTCTTCTATTTCGGCGCTGGGCGGTTATTTTTTTTTCTGTTTGGGTTTGTCAATTCCTTTCCGTTTTGGGTAAAGTTGGTAAATTGCTTTCTGTTTATATTTATCTGCACATCCTCGTCTCTTTAAACTCCTGGGTTTTCGAAACGTTCTCCTATTTTTAGTCTTCTTTCAAGAAAGAAGTCGATCTTTCCCTTATTAGCAATACAAAGCTGTCCATTGCCATCCTTTTTTTTTCAAAACTACTTTGCCGATTGCATTGGGGGGGAAGGGGGTGGGGGAACCCAAGTTTGACGAAAAATATCCTTTGGCATTGTGTCTATCAAAACTTAAAAACATATTTTTGTGAGCATGGACAGTGTGCGTAAATTTCGTCTACTTGTGTTCGGGTATTCTGTACCAGAATTGCGGGTTTAAATGAAGTCAGATACAAGAACCTCGCCTTTTTGCTTTAAAGGGACATAATCAGGAGCAATATTATGCCTGCCTTTTCACACTATCAGTTCAGTTTTGCTTTATACAAAAGTGCCCAGCAAAACCATCCAAGCACACAGTCTCATTACCTCGCATACGGCTGTTTAACACCTTGATACGGCTCTGCGTGTTTGTAAACACAGTCCACGTGTGTCTGCTTACCATAACAAGGCCGCGTGACCGGAGGTCCGATTGTGAGTCACAATACGCGATGTTTTAGCTTGAGGGAAAAGTATTACATTTTATTGGGCCAAGTAAGTCAGGGCATCCCCTGATTGACACATGTTGTAGCTCCGCGATGCAAAAGGTCCCACGCGCTGTGTTTATGTTGACATTTGTGATCGCGCCCGGTCCTCTGTTTTTAACACTCGTTTACCGGATTAAGCAAACGGTTTCAAGGCCGTTTTCTGGCAGGTACAGATTGCTTTTAAAGGGAAGAAGCTATTTTTCATGTTAGTTCAACATGTTTTATAGGTGATTGGGCCCCTTTAATCCTATGAGATATAACGAATTCGATTTGGATCAAATGACGGAATCGAACAAACGGTTCGGTCATCACCAACATATGTCGCTTTAGTGGCGCGAAAAAAAAATCTGTTGCTAGAAGTGGCCATTGATGTACTGGACTATTGATTCAGTCTACCTTATAGGCCTAGATAAAGAGAGTCATACCTCATGGCT
The DNA here is from genome assembly GCA_026874595.1 of Sipunculus nudus. Lineage (NCBI taxonomy): Eukaryota > Metazoa > Annelida > Sipuncula > Golfingiida > Sipunculidae > Sipunculus > Sipunculus nudus. Next base: position 3,189,647 of record CM049321.1, on the reverse strand, counting down.
TTTTCATCGTCGTTGATTGGTTGGCTTGTTAGCGTATTTACCCAAAACTAGGTATATCAGAAAAAAATTCAAAATAAACAAAAATGAAATTAAATTACATCATCTGATGGCTTTTGAATTGCGGTTTCAGCAACTGTTTGAATTATGAAATTATCATAAAAAAACGAAAAAAATATTGGTTTTTACATTCCTTAATGAGCAGACAAAAGTGTGGATAAAATCAGCCCCATTTCTTGTGACCTGCAGGCTGGATAGGAAGTTGAGGGCAGGGACGGGCTAATTAACCCAGGTGTACTGCCTGTGCCTAATTGGCAAACGCATGAACGAATTTTGATGACTTTTTTAAGGAGGGGCGGAGTAATTTCCAAGATCTATCCGTTGAATTTAAATTTGATCTAGATTACCAAAATTATTTTTTTTTTCAAATAAAAAAGAACACTTGTGAAATAGGGGAATCTTTTTGGGGGCCAAGGACCAGAGCAAATCACAGGTATTATAGCGGCTTTTACTCTGGCCCAAAGGGATGGCATTTGATGCTGTCCTCTTGGTGTGCAAATCAGGCGCAGGTAAACATGTGGTCTCTAACTACATTCTTAGTTGTTGGTGCATCTGGTTCTGGACAGTGAATTATAGCGGCTTAATAACCGGCGGTCGGAGTCTGTTAATTCCTGACTAATTAGCAGAGCGCGAGGCGCGATCAATGGCTCTGCGTCGGTCCTGCTCAGTAATGGCTACGTTTATTGTGTTGATTATTCTGCCAGTTTGGGTAAAGAGCTCTCGTCGGGCGAGAAGATGTGTTGCTGCAATGTGAATCGTTTTCAGACTTGAATAAAACATCCACTTAAAGTTTATGTAGACAATTTGCTTTAAAAGCATCAGGTTTTTCTCCTGATAAAAATCGGTTCCCAGGGAATGCTATTGTTGTATAGTCCTTTGAAAACGCGAGAATTTACGAATGTCAGTATTGCTTTCAGTTAAACTGAATGGGCCTTGTGGGTATTGGAATCAGGAGAGTATTTATACATTTTTATATGTGTTCCATAACATGTCGTTGAATAATTCGTAGCATATGGAACAAAGGGGCGTCGCGTCTTTAGTACTGATTTGGTTTATAGTTTGACGACGTGAGACTCGGCCTAATTCGCTCTGTATCCTCCTGGTCTTTCGGGCCCGTGTCTTCATACAGCTTTTTTTTTTGGAAGTGCACGCCCCGTTCATTCATTATGTATAGACACTAAAAGGTTATTCATTCTACTTTTGCCCTCCACGCATGAAAATATCATACATACGACCGTGAGTTTTTGATAAAGACCTTGGCCAGGGGTCATCTAGGGAGGACCCTTCCACTCTGTCTTATAGTCGAGATTATTCGGTATCGTTCGTCCCTACTTTGTAGTTTGTTTTCATCACCCGCAATCCACTTCTCATTACTCTCGTCTCCTTCCGTCGCCTATTTTCGCCATCTTCCGTATTTTTCGTCCTTTTGCCGCAACTGGTCTGGTACCCAGTTGTAACCCGGCCGATCATTATAGTCTTTTTTTTTTTCATTATGGCCACGCGTTCTATAAACAACCATATGCGCATTGCACAATGCGAACCATATTGTTACAACACCAGTTGCCATGTCAGTTAAAGATCGAGTTTGATATTTGTGTAGGTTTGCATGTTATAAAAAACCACTTGCTTGCATAATACAAACTGCCTAATGTGCGTCTATTAATATCAATAGAAAAAAGAAGAACGCGAAATGATATAAGCAACCCAATATTGTCATTCCGTTGCCAATAGCAACGGGAGAAAGAAGATATACTCATCCGTAGGGAGGTGGCATTGATTACTTGACAATGATATACGAGTTTCCCACGGAGAGTCACTCTCGAATTTTAACTGAAATTGCCTCCGTTCCGTTTCCGACAGAGATATGGAGCCTCCTTCTATAACATTACAATTACAATTATCCAGCATTCCACGTGCAGCAAATTGTTTAAATCCTGGAAAGCGCCTTTGTACAGAGCCCTCGTAATTACCCCGGGATCTCTCCTAAATTGAACTGTTATCTCAGCCATTGAAATGTTCTAGCAAGACGTTCGGTATTTATGATATTTGTGCATCAAATATAAATCTTACGATAATTCGCCGAACAGGGCGCGGTCATCCACAAACTGTTCCTTCGGTTTCTATTTAAAATATTCGGGTCCATTGGCCACCAGGGTTAGGGTCAAATGCATATCTGTATTTGTATTTGTATTTATATTTAAATACAGTCAAAGTATGTATTTGTATTTATATTTGAATCCGTGTTGTACAAAATGATAATATTGTATTCAATCAAAATATTTGATGTATTTGATCAAATACTGTACAAATTCATATGTGTAAATACATATTCATATCTGCCATAATTTTGAAACTAATTGAACTACCTAACTTCTGAACAACCCAAAAGACAGCATCAAGTCAAGTGTTTCGCTTCTCCCTTTGATATTAATAATATTCATGGTGCTGAAAATTAATAAATATTCTGTAAAACCTACATTTGCTTATTTGTAATTGTATTTGTATTTGATTTTCTGCATTTGTATTTATCTTCAGTCACTCGTATTTGTATTTGGAGGAGACCCGCTATCGTATTTATATTTGTATTTGTATTTGGCACACTGTATTTGACCCCAACCCTGTTGCCCTGCAGTCTCACTCCGCAGATAGATTCCCACCTTGACTTGTACTCCTCTGAGTACTTTCCTATCGTATTTCCGTGGCCTTAACAAACCGTGACCTTAAAAAATTTTCGAAACCGAAATGGGGCTGGTATTTTGAGCACAGACTAAAACCAGGATATCGCATGTCGGAATTCACGGTGTACCAAAACAACTATAAATAATTCTGCCATCTTGTACGTACACTTGTGTACAATATTACATATAGAGTAAGTGGGCGTATTCCTTTACATTTACAGCCTTATTTTCTTTAAAATATATAAAATCGGTGTAAACATCTTGTTTGGGTTCTCCTGATTTTATTTCTCCTTTTTTTATTGATAAATCTATAAAACATGGAAGTGATCATCCATAAATGAAAAAAAAAAAAAAATAAGCATTTAGCTGAAGAAAAATCAGTTATGTATTCGTCAGAATAATTTGCAATCTGAATGGGTTTCTGACAGCTTTTGTATCAGCACAAAGACAAATAAAAATAAATATAATTTGATGTACATGTTAGCAGCATACCCGTAGGACAATATGAGGTCCTACAACACGACAAAGCGAGCTCATGATATACATCGAACGTGAAATGTAGCTATATAATTTCGTCTTTCACTGAGTGTGATCAGGGAGAATCCAGGATTTATAGAAAGGGGGGAGGTGGGAGGGGGGGGGGGGACAAATGAAAAACCTAAAATTAGTTCCCATGCAGGTCCGGTAAAAGAGGGGGCGGGTCTAGCTGGCAAAATGTTGTCTTAAACCCTTAAAAAGGTTGCGGCGGATGATAAAAAAAAAGGGGGGGGGGACCCCCTCCCCCCCCCCTTCCCCCTTCACACACATACACTATCCTGGATCCGCTTCTGACAATATAACAACTATTGTATATTGAATACGGTTACCTCGTCAATGCAAACAAACCATGTACTAGCCAGGACGGATGTAGTACTATTTTGATGTTTGATAATTTGCTGTCTAATGCGCTGCTTACACCTGTTTACGTAATCACTACTCAGCCGGTCTGGTTCGGATGCATGTGTTCTTGTCCCAAATGTGTTGACCATTAGCTTATATGAGTACGGAGTACAAAACCGTCCTTGCTATACGTATAAGCACGTGAGCAGAAATACCAAACATGGTTTTGGTTGCTGCATACTGAAATCGTTACATCTGCGACGAGGGCGCAATCATTCCCAGAGCGTTCTTCGGGTTTCTACTTGGTTGATACGGGTCTGAATACCTATCTGTAGATAGCTTCCCGCTTTAAATTGAGAATTTCTTCGGAGTACTTTCCTATCGTATTATTGTGCCCTTATCAATTCCAGAACTCGCTAAAAATTCGAAACCGCGGATAAAACGCGGATGTCGCATTTCGCGTGTCGGAATTGATAGTATACTGCTAGTAACTAAAAAATGTGAAATCGTTGCCAGTGATCTTTCACCTGGTCATATAAAAATATTGGTTCATAAGACATGATTGTATGAAATGAAGATCAGCATGTATCCCCTGGGGGTCCAGACATCAGATATCTTATGTATGGGACATCACAAGCATTAGCTTAGAGAGGTCTGCTTTAAATCCTTAATATAGATTACCCCTTTTCCGAATAAAATTCATTTTAATGAGGAAAGTAAAAATTGCGATGAACCTAAGTGATTTCATTATTGTTCTTCTTGTGAAGGCCACAGATGCCAAAAGATTCAATATAGGACGATAAATTGATCGGATACGTTATTGCCGTATGGACAATAGAAACTGCAAAAATAGTCGACCTGAATTTTGTTATAGGAATAAAACACCAGCAGAAAAGGTAAATTTAAAACTCGCATGATTTATTCAGACACGTTTCGATAAAACTCAAGACCTTGGATGTGCTGACTTTTTGTATATCATGGAAAAGATAACATCCGTTTTACTTCGAAATCTTCACTTGAGACTAGATGTGAAGCAAAGGTGTTCTGTTGTGGCACTTAGAAATATGTTGTTTACTAAGACGACACAGTCAGGTTGTTTTTAAAATGATTTGATTCACATTAGCATTTTGATAAAGAATTTCTTTAAAGCAACCTTCTCCCTAACATGAAAGCGTTCTGGTAATTATAGCCCTTTGCCAGCTGATAGCGGAATGAAAGCTTAGCGTGCTATTCTATAGATCTTCGCATGCGGAGATGCCGTAAAACATAATCTTATCCCTTTGCCGCGAGGTACACCAAAGCTTTTGTGATAGCAGTGAGAGATTATGGGTAAATTTTCAAAGCTTGTCTTAGAGCACGATATCTAGGACACCTTCATTCCATAACATCCTCGGGCAAAAGTCAACAAATATGTACCATCCTTATAAGCGGCTATAATTAGACGATCGATATCTACTATGGCATCATTGTCACTGAGGCAACTCTTGTTCCCGTTACCGGCAGGATATATCCAGGTGAAAAACAAGATGAAAGGTGCCTTAGAAGTATGCTGCGCGCGGCCTAATGTCTCTTGTCTTATATATATGGGTTCTGGTACTCCGTGGCGTGCATCAATAGCATTGGATGCAGAAAGAAATGATCTGAGTGTAGTTTATGATATAACAGCTGGGTATTTCATCTGATGAGTGTTAATGCCTCGTAAATTATTATGTACATGTTAACATGTTCATCCCTAGGATATATTTTTCGTTCTTTTTTCTCGGAGGAAAATGTTCTGAATTCGAATGTCATCCAAGATTGTTGTTCTCTCTCTTTGTATCTCTCTTTCTGTCTGTCTGTCTCTCTCTCTCTGTCTTTGTCTGTCTCTCTGTCTTTGTCTCTGTCTGTCCGTCTCTCTAATTCACTCTCTGGCTGCCACTCTTTCTCTCTGGCTGTTTCTCACTCTCACTCTCTCTCTCAGAACCTCCGTTGTTTGTTTCCCCGTCATTCTCCCTCAAATTATCTATCGCATATATTTTTTAATGCACTGTTCAAATTGGTTAATTTTAAGTCTTGCTTGAAATATCAAACGGCAGTACGGTAACAGCGGAAATGACAGCACGCACTGCTACAATAATGTATTAAATGGCCGGGGTTTGCCAGTCGTGTAATTGCATGGACAACTCTCAGAGGACAGATCATATTGCGCTGAGAACAAGTCTATCAAAGATTATGTTTAAATAACTACCGCTCGTCGCTGTTGGAGAGTCGCGTTTACTCGTGCACACAGACGACGATGCCCGCCAGGGACTTGCTTTTCTGATATAAGCATGATGTAAGAGCTAAATGAAACTCATCACTTTCCTCAAGTGTCTGGCTGGTGTCTAGACCAGTTCTGAGGTTTGGGATTAGAATACGGTTTTAATCTAGAATGTATAGTCCGAGCCTACAATCCTCCGCCAAAATCTTCTGATCAGACTTTTCTGTGTGTATAATACAGAGCGCCATGCGTCAGTAACGCAGGTTCACCTGGTGATTTGTAGAAGCAATACTGTTGTACATAACTATCAATAGGCGGTTTCTAACTCAGGACACATAAATACCCGTGTCAAGGTGGTATACTATCGTATGAATTAAAATATATTTTGTTAATCAAGATGACATCAAGAATTTTAAAGCTTGTTACTTGGTTGTTACACGAATCCCCGATAAAGTTTCATCAAAATCCGCTCAATACTTTTTGCATGAAGTTGCTAACAGACAAACCAACCTACGAACCGGGGGACGGGGGGGGGGGGGGGGTTATGTATGAAGGTAAATGGAGCTGCACCTAATCGGGAGCATTGTCACTAATATATTAACGGTCCTATAAATCCCCGGCAGATGTCAGCACCACTGGCTAATCATTTCTCGGAAAAAGGGTCATGATCATCCGCAACAGCCATGTAACGATCCGTGTGGACTAACCGGAGCGGTCATATAAGGATCGAATAGTTTTTTTTAGGATCGAATAGTTACTGTCCGCAATGTATTTCGACCAACAGGATCGACTATGGGGTTCTCAAGGGCCGAATTTTCGGCTATCAGATGGTCAAGTAAGAACAGAGGTGGATACATGCAGTGTCTTGGGGAAAAAGGTGTGTGTGTGGGGGGGGGGGGGGGGGGGAGCACCCTGGCATAGATAAATAAGGGTGCTTGGAATGCTGGAGTATAAAGGAGAGAAAACAATACTTGACGTAAAGTCCGGCGCTGTGTTTCTGTGTAAAATGTATAAAAAATATCCACTACCTATATTTGTTAAGTCGAAAAAAAGCCCCCCCCCCCCCCCCCCGTGCGCCCCTCCAAATCCGCAAATAAAGCCCTGGCGATACCAATTTTTCTTTAAGGCGTGATTCGGGTTGAGGTTAATGTGACCCAGATATTGGTATAAGGGATCTTATATTAGTGTCCGGGTATCATTTTTGTATGAAATCACTTATCCTATGATTGAAAGAGCGATGTCGGATTCGTATTCCATGTACAACTATTTGTTAAATTATCGGGGAAAAACCCTCTTATCAGGCATATCAGGTGCAACCTGGTTCAACAGTACGGGATAATGGCGTCGCTATTCTATCAGTTTTATTTATATACCAAGAAGCAAGATTTATAAATATATCATATGAAGTCATTCATGTCTTTTAAAGCCGCGGTATCATATTGTACCCACGCCGGTGACGGTGCCGTATCCAGGCAACCGACTGTCGTATGTAAGTCAGAAATAGCACACTACACAGAAAGCAGCTTTGCCATTATGTTGGTTCAAACTTCTGATGCAATTTCTTTAATTAATTTTCTACATACGTAGGGATGCCAGCGGATCACTACATGTCTGCACTGCACTGACAAACCTTGGGATTAAAATATTTCATCGTATACCCAATAATTTTCTTTGCTTGAAGTAGTGGTGACTTTCTTTGTGTATATATATATATATATGTATATATATATATATATATATATATATATGTATAAATAAATATTCGAAATTCCATCCTTCATGATTTGTAATTCAGAGATTTAATATTTATTCTAATTTTATTTTAACAAACATGAAGAGCTGTCGGACTTGTACCAACGAAAAATCGACATGGGACAGAGGTTCTCTGCATGTACTCATGTATACTCCCCGGTACGGATTGAAACCATCTTTTGTACCTACGTCGTTAGGTATGACGGCTGAGCACGGGTCTTGCCATGTATCACGTACGGTCCTCATGAAGCGGTTATACACGGTCGTCCCAGGCATTCTTTCGTGTAACCGCTGCATTGTATAGCAAGGTTCTCTTGGTTCGAACACCAGGGTCCGAACAGAGCAAAGAATTGAAATAAGAGCGTGGTTTCGAATTGTGCATCCAGCCCAAATTTTAAACATGCGACACTCGAACTCGTTGGTTTGATTATACTCTGACATCAGCTGTCATTGGCCTGATTCTTACCCATATGTTAGAACGAGTGATAATTACAGCAACGCAGTTAATTAACAAGAATAGCTTCTTCACAGGTCGTGCTATCTTCTGATATCTGATCACTGTGGCCTTTCCTGTGTTTTACTCGGATAAGTTCACTGACCAGCTCAAAATTAGTTCCATTCTGTATTAACTGTTTCAACCCTTTCATCACATTCGGTAAATTATGGTTCACTGTCCGTCAGTTCAGTGGCGCAATTCGTCATATGTCCTTTACCTCAGCGTTACTGTTCTTTACCTGAACGTCACTGTTCGTCACCTCAGCGTCACTGGACGTCACATCAACGTGGCTCTTTTATCGCCCATGTGCATTTGTCACTGTTCGTCATTCATGCATCACTGTCCATCGCCCATTCGTCACTTTCGCCAGCTGGGCGACACTGTTCGTCACATATTCCCTGAGGTCCATCTCGGCTACAATATCTGTGTGGGAGGCCACGAGGTAGGTCTTGACCTGAGGGCGGGTTTCGCCGGCCTAGGACTCGACCTTGGCCTCGGAAGGCTGTGACTCGGGACTCGGCTTGGGGCCCTCCGGCCTCGGTAACTTGGCCCGAGGCCCCTTAAGTTGGCATATTTTGTATACATAAATTTGAGCTATAACTCATACCAGAATTCAGTCATAAATCTTATAGTTGTATGGACTCTTGACTTGTTTGGTGGTGCCTCGGCCTCGGGAGGTCCGTGACTCTGACCAGGTCTTGGTCTCGGAGGGTCGTGACTCTACTACAACACTGGCTATATATATGGCGCCATATATACTTGCCATATGCCATATATACATAGCCAGGCTTTACGTTGGCGTCTTCATCCATGGTTTCGTCTTAGTTTTGATTCCTCCATTATTTTCTTTATTCCTGCAATAGAGGAAGCTCATAATCCCCCCCCCCCCCCCCCACACACACAATCCTAGGTATCCCTTTAATCCTCTTGTCTTTGCCATTGGCAATACTTGCTTTTCCTGGAATACTATACCCTTGATTTAATACCGAAGATGAGTAGCACACCGTTAAAGGGCATCAGTTTCCAGATAAGGACAAAAAGTAAAGACGAGGATGTTGTACCTCAAGGCATTCTTTGAATTTACGTTCCGTAGGACCGCAGTATCAATAATGCACAGGAGGCAATATGACTCGGTCCTCGCTGCGGGAGATGTGGAACGGTCTTGGTGCATCTAAGCAGGGAATGCGGTCTTATCAACATTTACTGAACAACAACAATGGGAATATTGCTATATTATATCAAATTTACAATATTGAAAAAATATTCATATATAATATTCATAATATACCTGGAGACTTGCACATCTGTTATTTGTTAGCTCATAATGCTACAGACTTTTCACCATCGATACAGTTAGAAAGTGCAGATCGATAGTTAGCATAGAGGCGGTTCTGTCCGTTATATCCACAGGGGGTTTCATGGATTCTGCACGGAGTCCAGGTCCGTAATATATATATATATATATATATATATATATATATATATATATATATATATATATATATATATACATAGTTAAATACATTTAGCCTTCAATTAACCCTTCAAGGTATTCCCCAGTAAGGCCGTTTTACTTTTCATAGGCTTCTTGAATTTCATCCTTTTCAATATGCTAAAAGCATAGGTCGTTTCTGTTTATCACAATCAAAACAATTTATCTTAAATCACTTCGTTAAATTTGTTTGTTGATTAAGAGACATCCAATCATGTTTTTTGCCCATATTGGGGAGAGTGAATTGTTTTACCTCGCAAGGAACGACACCTGATCAAATTACCGAACGCAAAGGAGGTAAAAGGTGAGACTGAGGTACAGGATGCAACAGTTGTACACCATGCGACAGTTGTTCACCATGCAACAATTGCACACCATGCAACAGTTGTACACCATGCAACAGTTGTACACCATGCGACCAGTTGTACACCATGCGACCAGTTGTACACCATGCGACCAGTTGTACACCATGCAACAGTTGTACACCATGCAACAGTTGTACACCATGCAACAGTTGTACACCATGCGACCAGTTGTACACCATGTGACTAGTTGTACACCATGCGACCAGTTGTACACCATGCAACAGTTGTACACCATGCAACAGTTGTACACCATGCAACAGTTGTACACCATGCAACAGTTGTACACCATGCGACCAGTTGTACACCATGCGACCAGTTGTACACCATGCAACATTTGTACACCATGCAACAGTTGTACACCATGCAACAGTTGTACACCATGCAACAGTTGTACACCATGCAGTTGTACACCATGCAACAGTTGTATACCATGCAACAGTTGTACACCATGCGATTTACTGTCCCCAGTTACAAAAACTTACACTATCAACACACATTTTCCTGGAAATATGCCTAACCCTCAAAAAGGAAATATAGTATTACTATCAGCTGTCCGCGGCCCCCTAACCAACAAAACCAGCTAGTCCTGGTCAACGCTCAAACTTTCTGTCCTTTGACCCTCATGAATATTAATTAGATTCAACATCTGTTTCTCGGCTTCTGCTTGACAAGTGTTAGCACAGCTGTTAGCTGGACAGTTCAGGGCTACCCTGTCTCTGACTGATGTTGCATGACAGAGTGAAAGATGACTGGAGGTGACTGGCCGGACAGCCCAGCTCTGTCAGGCGTCTGGCCTGGGCTTACCAGGAAACAATGGGTCACTGGTGCTTACTTTTGCAGACACCTAGAGGAAGGAAGACAATGATTTATGGAGAAGGTCGAGTTTGTTCATAAATCAATCCATAATTTGTAAATTCATCCCAATATTGCCGCGGTTGGATGTCCAAATACAGATTCAGACAATTGTTAATTCGGTAGACCCAGTTGTTTCGGATAAACAAGCACTAAAATATATAAAATGTTTATCAAACACAATATAAAATGTTAACATATATATATATATATATTATCCGAATTCATATTTTAAGCAGGCCTTTCCTCCATTTATCTTAAATAAAAAAAAAATCTGAAAAAATCTGCAAGGTTAGGTTAAAATAGCGATGGCAGACTCATGCCCGCCCATGTATACCGATTGAGCTTGCAGGTCACAAGATTTGTCCAGACATTTCGCTCATTTCTGGCTTCCTACCCTTGTTGCTACCCTAGTGGAATTTTGGGAAAAACCCCCAAGGAACAATCCATTAAATTTCAGAGGTAATCTAGATCATGCACCTTATTATAGTATATTGATATTTTAAATTAATAAATGAATAATCTGGGAGGAGGGCGAGACCTTCTTTACACTGGTATAGGGGTCCGCCTTTCTTCTGGAGGACTAAGATGCCCTGTTATGGAACAATCGAGTTTATGAACCGTGACATATTTCTCTCGCATTGATCCATCACATACAAGTATCCCATAGCAAAGTTTGAACCGAATCCTGGTCAGAGGCGGATCAGGATTTTGGAAAGGGGAGGGTCCAACCATGGGAGACTATAATAAGAAATCCTGAATTATGTCCTCTGATCCAGAAAAGATCTGTTTTTTTTTTTTGCGGCGGACGTATATATATGCGGTCTCGGACTGATTTACAAACTTAGAAAACAACTGAACACAACATTGTAAATGAAACTCTAGATATTATATCCTTACACTTCGTGATCGATTCTAATATTACATACTGAAAAAGTGAATCAAATATCTCAGGCGCGGATCCAGGTTGTCGATCCCCCCCCCCCCTTGCTCTAAACCACCTATCTTTTTTAGGTAAATTGCTCAGAATAATACGCGCGGGTGCCATTGGCGCCCACCTTATTCAGACCCTTTTAGTTACACCCGTTGACCCTCCCTCCCCCCCCCCCCCCCCTTGCACAAAAAAAATCTTGAATCCGCGCTTATATCTGGTATTTTATTAAGCTTTATGCATGGAGCTCCGCTATATAAGGCCTAGACCAGCACCCATGCAGTTCGGTTAAAGCAAGTCATCTATTGCTGATATATGACGCCGCATAGCAATATTATACTTCTAATATGTCTAATATATATATATATATATATATATATATCAGTACTTACAAACTTCACATATTTCGAAAGGCGCCCTGCTTGGAGAATGCAGCTTTCACTATTGAAGGTCATGGACAGAACACGGGATATGCCATTAAAGAAGAAACTTTTCCCCCTGAACCATACATTCCTGTCAGCGGCTGTAACTGTTTGGTTGACCGGATTCTGTCGTTGTCAGGCTCCAATTAAATAAATGAAATGTTTTTTACTCGCAGCATTTTGTATCCGTTTTATATGCGGTTTATGTGATAGTGTGCGGAAACTTTTTGCGCTGACTGCCGTTTTTTGGTAGCTTTTAAAAGTATTAGCTTCCAGAAAGTTATCATTTCTTATCTCCCTTTTCTAAGAGTTATATACAGATGCATCATAAAATAATTTTTATGTATCAGGATTTCTATTCCATTTTAACATGTTAGAATAAATAAAAATAGTATGATTAATCAGATAATAATTATTCTTTGCAGGGATTATGTAATAATATATACTTTCCTTGCTGATAAAACAAAAACAAAAATTATATATATTTAAACCTGCTATTGTTGTTACCGAGGAGAAACTGTTTTCAGTAAACCCGCATATATACAAAAACAGTCAAAACGCCCTTCAGTTTGATTAGGCTGTTTTCATCCTTTTCTTTTGTTCAGTTTTGTCCAATTTCCGCTCCGGTAACGTAAATTTTAAGTAATAACATAAATAACGTCTGGTGACGTAAAACAGATGAACATTTACACAATAAATATGCAGTTTGAGAATCGGTAACACCTTAGTTTTTTACGAGGGGCTGTGCGAAGAAAGGCTTAGCATATCGTCATACGCTATATGATTGGTGGACTGAAAGGCTCATCCTGGTGTTGACAAAAATTAGACTATAGGCCATTTATGCGCCTCCGGGATCCCCCCCCCCCTTTCGCAGCATGTATAGTTTCATTCTCGTCGTCGATGCGCCGTCATACTTGTGAACGCGATAACGTTTGTATATTTTGTTTCTACGAAAATCTCGGACGATTTCGAAGAAACTGGTGTCATGACTTTTTTTTTATTCATAATGAAGGCGAGAAAATGGAACATTGTGAACTAGAGTTAGTTTATTCAACGAAACTGACCATAATTCATGGAGACTTCGCCAGTTCGAACTTTTACAGTTGGCACTAGAAATCTGCATTCCAAGGAATGCAAACCTCCGCCGTACATTTGTCAAGATGCTTTGTTGTTCAGGATCCACACCAAAATCTACTCGATTCATTGGTACATACCCGAAATGCCCTGAACAATTATGGAACTTCCTTCATGACTGCGTGAGCTACGTTGAGAAGAAACAGACAACCCCACATACACACAAACACACACGAACGGGGATGAACGCTTCCGCTCCAGGCAGTAGCAATAATCACAAACCAATAATTCTCTTATGCCCTAACCCACCAAAAATTCATCTTCAAAATCGGGTAAATACGTCGGAAAATTTCCACAGAATTTTCCCCATGAAAAAACGCAAGCGCCCGTGATTGGCCAGGTCGAATCGCTCCCCCTGGACCTGACCTTGATCATGGAATGTTGTCTTGGATCGTCGTGCGCGGGGCTTGGTGTTGTATACAAAATAGTCTATCTTCAACTATATCACTATCGTCTTTTTCTCCTTAATTATTTCGGATTAAACAAAACCAACTCAATTTGTCCAACTTTATCGTTACTGAGGGAGCCAGTGCGGGCCGGAGACATTGTGACTGGCTCGAGCGCCAACTTCACTTTCAGGCAGTCAGTCAATATTTCTCTTAGCAGATAAAGATTACCAGTGATTTATATCATTTCAGTACACTAATTACCATGTATAAACGATTCAAAATACAGCAGAGATAACGTACAATCGAGATTAGAGAAAGAACTTCAGCATGCTTAAATTTGATTTAATGTTGAATCTATTATAATTTTAACAATAAACACCATAGAAAGCCATTAATTAAGAATCTTAATTTGATTTTCCCAACGGAGGTCTTTTTATATTTCAGCAAAATGCCACAATATGCAGTCTTTTAAAATAATAACACCTAAAATTAACAAAATTAAAAAATAACACCTTTACAGAATAGCGCGGTATGGGTCATTTTTTATGGAATACAATCACTAATAAATAAGGCAGGGAATGTGTTTGTTTCATATTTTTACGACACATGTGCCGGTACCCAATTTTATATTGCTCAATACCCCACATATGTCAATACACTGCAGGAAGACCAAGTTACCCATAATGGCAAGTATAGGGTTCACATGGAATCGCGAATTGTCATACATTCTAAGTACATTTTGCCCTTAAAGGAGGGGTCAGCGTTAAAATATTATATTGAGGGGCACTCTAAATACCGTATCATTTCAGTCGTAAAGATAAGTACCGTTGAATTTTATAGGTGTATGCTTGCGTGTATGTGATTGATGTGTAACTTAAACAAGCATTTTATGGTCTCCGACAAGCGGCACTGCTGGGGTATGTGTATTACAATAGGGCTTTTAACTGCCGTGACACCGAGGGTGCAAAGGTCACCGAGCCTGCGTGCTGCGAGTTCCCACACGCAGATCTCAGGGTCGTTTCCCTGGCGAAATCATCGTCGTGCTTAAAATCCTCAGACAGCGCTGTTTGTCTTGCGAAGTTCCCCAAACCCCGTGAGAAATATACACCGCAGTGACTGAATGACTTTCACAACTGCTCGGGCATTTCCTTGTTGTTTCCTCAATAATGTCTGTTTGGTTAAGCTGGATGTTACCCGCTGATGGGTAGTGAATTATCCATCGTGCGTGCGGTCCTCGCTTCTGTCAAAAGGAAGTTGTCTATATATTATAAAAGCAAGTGTCTTTATATCACAATACGGTTCACTTTTTCTCACTTTTTTTCGTGGATATACAAATTGCCTTTTGTTAATCAAACAAATCATAATATTCATAAAATGCCTGAAGTCTTGCACATCTGTGAGTTTGAAAATCCGAGATGTCACGTTTTTATAATATAATCAAGATAAACGATATAAAACCATCGTTACAGTTATAAAGTGCAGATAATTAGCATAGGGGGGATCTGTCCGTTATGTCTGTAGGGGTTACATGGACCCTGCACGGAGTTATAATATAATATAATTTATATATTTATATTATATTATATTAAATTATATTATTGATATATACTCATACATGCTACCGGTCAAGATTAAGAGAACAAAAACTTGTCTTAAGAGAGTTTTATCACTGACATTCCATAAGTAATTCTTATCACAAACACCAGGGCGGGTGAGGCGGTTCTATAATTGATTCCTGAGGATACAGACATAATTGAACACCTGTGACTGGTCTAATCCAAACATCAATAATTAACCCACCTGGGGCATTTGCAGGTGCGTGCAATAGCGACAGAGACACCCCTGTCTGTTCCTCTATATGTATTTTTAACACATGTAGATATGATATACATCTTATTTCAAGTACACACAATCACACACACATATATATATATAAATATATATGTGCGTGCATTTACTTGTATAGTTACTCAAATATTATGTTATTTAAATATTCCAGCTAGTGAAACGAGCACACACCCATACTGAGACGGAGGTTAAACTTTCAACAGTGTCTGTCTATCATTCCGTTAGTTTTATATATATATATATATATATATATATATATATATATATATATATATATATATATATATATATATAGGAAGAATGATGGGGAACCCTGCAAAATGTATTTTCAGAAAAAGGGAGGGTCAAACCCAGATAAAAAAATGTTTTTCTTTGCAATAATGTTATAAACACTAACAGGCGAAGAAGGTATGGATCTTGGCACTTGTCGTGCTAATGACCTGTTGTGGCTCCGTGTGACCTTTGAGTCTCGCTCTCATTCTTCCATGTCGTTGCCCTCTCACAGGGAAGTCTGGACGATGACAAATGGCGGGTTCAATCTGCAGCTGTTTGTAATCGCATTCTTTCTCACACTGTCTCGTTGCCTCTCGGACCTTGCCAATATTAAACCCCGGCAGTCACAACAGTCTAGGCTCAGACTCCAATATATTGAACATGCATGGAAGATATACCGAATGATACGGTCCCAAGAGGAGACAAATATAAATGGGGCAAATTTAACATAATAAACGATTTTCGATAACATGAATGTTTTGGACAATTTGTGCCAGAATTTATGGATGATATAAAGGGATGCTGTATACATATATTAAAATTATCTCACTGAGCCGATACTGGATTCTATCCATGTATGATGATTTATCACTTAGATACCAAGTTGAATTTTCCCTTGTATACACAAATGTAAATAATCTTACCCTGTTAGTATTTATATCCAAACCACAAAAAACATCGATTTCCTAACGATAAACCAGTCAGATGCGACTCAACTCGTGCCTTGTATATAGATTTTCACATTAGATGCCTCACAAAGTGGTGTCAATTTATCTTCGATGGAGCGGAGGGGGGGGGGTAGGAGGAAGGGGTACCCCTGAATAACGCCTCTGGCCTTGCATGGTGCTTATCGTGAATGTATCGATGAAGGGGTAGCTTGTCATTCCTTTACGATATTTGACTGTGTATTGCGATGTATCGTTCACCGGTATTGTCAACAAATTAAGTGAATTTTGGGGAGATGTGACATATATTTTTGACTTGTAAAACTATGTAATGTTTCATTATTGCAAAACTCACAACGTCTCGATCAGTTAACAAAGAAAGTTAAGGGTGAGGCGAATCCGACACCGTTGCTTGGCCGTTGATTTTATTAGCTCAGCTGACTATAAGTCATCTGAGCTATAGTCGTGGTCCTTTGTCCGTCGTCCGTCCGTCCGTCCGGCCGTCCGTCCGTCCGTTAACAGGGCACGTTTTAAAATTGTTGGATCTACAAATCCAAAATACTGCATACCATTAGATGTCCCCAAAATCTCCTACCATACCAGAAATTGGGTCATTAGAACTTCGTTCCTTCGAGATATTAAGGAAAAACCTCCGTTTTCCATAAAAAAGCCATTGTTACACTTCAAGGCTGCCTAATATCAAAACCACTGATCTGTTTTTGATCAGATTTAGTATTCATATTCTTTCATACATTTTCTATGAACATACCAAAAATTAGGTCAGTATTGGGTATTATTTTGAAGTTATAGGCCCAAATACAATGCAATTTTTTAAAAATCAGTAAATATATTTGCTCACTTAACATGAGAATTGCTGAAGCTGGAGACTTTTTTTCAGGAATATAACTTTATTTTATCAAGATTCAATTGTTTACCCAAAATTAGATCTGAATTTTGCAAATTTTTCAAGTTATTAGCATAAATAAAAAATCAATACCTTAAATTTTGTCCAAATTTGGCAGTGGCACGTTTTTTTCCCTGTAAGTACTGTTGATTTTATTTTCACAGCATATATACATAAGGATTTAATCTTTTAAAATCTGAAATTTCAAAGAAATTGTTTGAAAAGAGTTGCTTTTATTCAAGTTTTCATACACCATGTCAAGTGTTGTTTACATCTGGCCCACCTAGTAGTACAGCCTTCACTTGCATTATGTAACCCACCCCAGGCAGCTTGCCTTGGCCCAGCTTGGCCACTACTAGCAGGCTTCCCCTCTGCCCTGCACTCACCCCCCCCCCCCCAAGCTGGTGCATAAACTAGATGAATGTTATAATTTTCTGTATTTTATTTTATTCTTGGACATGCTACATTTTAGATTTTGTAATGTACCACCAGGGTTACAATGATTAAAGTGCACATTTAATCGTGTCCACAAAGTGATGTATTGCTATGAAAATGCTTTACTTCAGAGGAGTAAAACTTCACCAGGTGTGAAATTGACTATTAATTCCAGTAATTAATTATAGCTTAGATTGTAATTAGCATAATGATATTGTTTGTCCCTCATTCAACCAACAGTGTGTGTACTTTATTTGAAAAGATGTTTTTATTTTATCAAATATACTGAATCTTTTATTTTATTTCGGTGAATGAAATTAAGCATGTACTGAAAACTCCAATGTGCAAAAAGTTTTAATAGAGATTCAAGGAATAATTTTGTAGATGCCATGTTGTTATATATAAACTTAAATGCATTATTCCCTTGAAAGTGAAATGAAGGTATTAGTCCATTCTGTCCACTTGCCTGTCCATCTGCAAATTTTTCACATGCATCACAGTATCTCAAAACTTTTACTGTTTTTATTCATGACAGTCTTGTCAGAGTATTAGTTTGCAATCATATATTGAGAACTTTACTATAACCAAGTAGGAGAGCCCTTTCCATTTAGCTTCTCATATGCTTATATAAATAAAAAACATTTCAATAGAATATTTTTCATATTAAGCATTTGCAAAAATTTCAAACTTAAGCTGGTTGTCGTGACCCATGGGTCCTTTGTTTATATTCTGGATTCTCAACATCATTGTTTGGCTAAAACTGAATAAATACCAGACATGGTGCGATTACTTGGCAAATGAATATGAATATGAATTCCATTATAAAATTTCTTGCATAAAAATGGGAATTCAGGTAAAAATGAAAGTATTTGAATACCAGTGCAAATACTTTCAAAATGTATTCATGAATGCATTCATGAATATATTCTATAATATTATTTTAATAATCGTTTCAGTTATATTTCATTAAAAAATCATATGATTCTCTTATTATTGTATCCCCAGACAAAGTCGGGGGATACTATGTTTTCATACCGGTCCCGCCGCCGCCGCCGCATATAAATCTTGTTGGCGCGATAACCCAAAAAATATTTCACGGAACTTTACCAAACTTGGTATATGTATAGATATGGGTAAGAGGACGACGCCTATTTAAAATGAGGTCATGACCTTTACTAGGAGAGTGTCCTTGACCTTGAATAGGTCCAGTTTTGGGGAAAATCACACAAATTCTTTAATATCTCAAGAAATCTTGCATGGATTTATCCCAAAATCAAGTTGATGGAAGATCATGGATAGGGTTGTCATGTTCCAGAAACTGGTGTGGCGCCACCTATTATTCTTTACTTGTTTTCGTGCCGTTTAATACCCCCAAAATTGCCACCTTACAGTACTGTGAGCATTATAAGTCAAAACTAATGGACAGATTTCTTTTATATTATGCATATACATAGGTATGGGTTATGGGATGATGTTTATTAAAATTGGGGTCATGACCTTTCCTATGATAGTGGCCTTGACCTTGAATATTGCCATATATGGTGAAAATCACACACCTCTTATGATATCTCCAGTTTTGATAGCCATATGGATTTCAAACATGACTTATGTATGGCCCACCACTAAAGTAAGAACCCTATAGGTTCTAGGGTCATGAGGTCAAAGGTCAAGGTCAATGGACTGGCTTTAAAAGATACTGTGGATGCATTTTAAGCCAAACTTTCATCCTAGGTCTTCCATCTTGAATATATAGCTCACTTGCCAATAGTGGATGATCCATATAAATTTTGGGGTCACAAGGTCAAAGGTCAAGGCCACAGGAGCTATATGTCCAAAAATTAGTTTCTGGATGATAATTCCTGCTTTTATTGATGTATGGATTTCAAACTTGACTTGTACATGTCCCATTGGAAAAGCAAGACCCAAATTGATTTTGGGGTCATGAGGTCAAAGGTCAAGGTCACAGGACACATCTTTAAAAAGATGTGGATGCATTTTCAGCCAAACATTTCATCTCAGATCTTTCATCTTGCACATATAGTTCACCTGCCAAGAGAGGAAGATCCCTATCAATTTTGAGGTCACAAGGTCAAAGGTGAAGGTCACAGGAGCCATCTGTCCAATAATTAGTTTCTGGATGATAATTCCTTCTTTTATTGATGTATGGATTTTAAACTTTACTGGTATTTGACCCATTGGAAAAGCAAGACCAAAATTGATTTTGGGGTCATGAGGTCAAAGGTCAAGGTCACAAGAAACCTCTTTAAAAAGATTGTAGATGCATTTTCAGCCAAACAATTCATCTCACATCTTTCATCTTGCACATATAGTTCACCTGCCAAGAGTAGAAGACCCCTATCAATTTTGAGGTCACCAGGTCAAAGGTGAAGGTCACAGGAGCCATCTGTCCAAAAATTAGTTCTGGATGATAATTCCTGCTTTTATTGATGTATGGATTTCAAACTTGACTTGTATATGTCCCATTGGAAAAGCAAGACCAAAATTGATTTTGGGGTCATAAGGTCAAAGGTCAAGGTCACAGGACACATCTTTAAAAAGATGTGGATGCATTTTCAGCCAAACATTTCATCTCAGATCTTTCATCTTGCACATATAGTTCTCCTGCCAAGAGAGGAAGAACACCATCAATTTTGAGGTCACAAGGTCAAAGGTGAAGGTCACAAGAGCCATCTGTCCAAAAATTAGTTTCTGGATGATAATTCCTGCTTTATTGATGTATAGATTTCAAACTTGACTTGCATATGTCCCATTGGAAAAGCAAGACCCGAATTGATTTTGGGGTCATGAGGTCAAAGGTCAAGGTCACAGGACACATCTTTAAAAAGATCAAGGTCACAGGACCAACATCTTCAACAAGATTGTGGATTGTTAGATGGAAGAAACAATAAACATGCCAAGTGTCAGTATATGTTGCTAAAAATGGGGGTCTATTCTTAAAGGGGGGGGGGGGGGGCTACTATGTCTGGGGATACTCTGGCACCTGCGGTTTATTAAACCTCAACAGAGGTATGATTCAGTGCAAGAACTTCTCAGTTTCCGTCCAGAGAGAGACAAGACGCATCAGGTCATCTGTTACAGTTTCTCGCCTTTTACCTGGGCGTGACCCCGGTTATCCCCCTTTTGTTATTCATACGCACGTAATGGTCTGTGTGGACAGATCTCAGTTTAGGGGTACGGGTAAGTAAATCGGCTTACCCTTTCTAAAGAGATCCAGATGTCCTCAGCACAAAACAGATAAGACGATACAATCATAGTGCATGCGCCCACACGCCCGACGACCAAATAGACGCTTCATAGTTATCCGCCGTTAAATGGACGTCCACGCTTTGGTCACAGCGACAGGGGATAATTGGCACAGACCAAGGTGATTTATTCGCGGCTTTTGTGTGGCTATTAAGTTTCTGGAATGCGAGCTCCGTCGTGTGAACAAGGGTCGGCAATGATTCCCAGTTTAAATTGGCTTCAATAATCTGATACGTTTATTCCATCTGAGGTCCACGTATTATTGGTGATGCTCGTCGCCGTTGATAAATAGTCTAGACCTCCACACCATTTATGTTACCCCGTAGAGGAAAGAAACGAAGCTTGTTGATTAAAGCATACATCATTGATAGATACACCAGTTTATTTATTTTTTATGTTAAAACCTTTAATAAACTAGAAATCTGCATTCTAAGGAATGCAAGCCTCCGCCATGTGTGTGCAAACCGTGTTAATCCCAGGTTCATTCGTGCATAAGTGAGAATTTTTGTAGTTTTATTTGGAGAATATAGAAAATATGACCGTAAACGCTAGTTAAATTATCATGTAAGTTCAGTCAGGCTTGAGAGGACTTAATGCTTAAATCATGCGTATTTATGAGCTTGGCGCCAATATAATTCCAATATGTACATATCATGTGACTCCAGAATGAATATTAAATCGTACGATAAGAAAGGAACAAAAAAACTGACTAAATAGCATGGAAAAAAGAATGTGAAAACATGCCGGTTGTTCACAGTTCGATACAGAATATGTTGTTTTTCAATATACGGAAGTCATTTGTCTTAAAAAGGACTGATCAAACATGTCACTTCTAGATGTAGACATGAAATCACTGTAGTAATCGGGGGTGCCTTTTTACTAGAAAAAAATTAATAAATTACTTAAAAAAAACCAGGTACGAGAAATATGAGAAAAAGCAACGAAAATCTCCTCTCTTAAATAAAAGAATTTTTTTTTTTCATATTGATATTGTAACTTTTTTCATATTGAGATGGGGTCATTGTGCATGCACGGCGGAGAGAACATTTAACAGGAGCGCAAAACCTGTCTCCTTAGAATATAGAGTGCCGCGTCGTGTTTTCCTCGACCCAGGCAGTTGTAATGGTGCATTACTGATTTTTTTCAATCGCTCAATCGTCTATCACCTTTAAACAGGTGGCCCGGGCGATTTATGATATATGTAGATGGTGCAAGAAACCGTGCTAAACTCACTTCATTTTTTATTATTCCCGAAATTGCAGTTACTTTGTTGGGTTAAAAAAAAATCCATGAAAGGTTTTCTCAAAATATTATACATGGCCAGTTCGGGCCTGGGACCACGTGGCCCTTTTAACTGTTGACTGAGTCATAAAGTCCCCCGGACTATTAAGATAAATTTGAACAAAATTTATAATGAAACCATGATGGTGAAATAATTCCCGGATGACTACAAACACTATATTCATCGCCAGTTCAGGGACGGCCTTGATCGAGCCTGTGCTTTAAATTTTGATCACGTGATTGAGATACCCCCAATTCTCTGGAAAGCTCGGATGAATGAAGAAGGTTACAGGTCTTTATTTTTTCTGTTATCTGTTCGTGTCTGCGCTTGATCTCAAATATAACTGACATATATGCACGATATTAGTCCAAGGTGTCAACATATGTACATGATTTTCATTTATTTTCCTTGAACCAATTCCCACGATCGTACATTCCATAACCGACTTGCAAGCAGCGCAGGTTTACCCACTGCGGCCGAAGAGAAAAATTGTTCATATAGCACCAGGTGCAAGTCTGTATTATTATAGCTACAAATCTGTCCGAAAGGAGGCGCCTTTTTCTGCATGAATATACCTGTCTGCATGAATATTCTCACGAAAACGGGTGTTGAGGAAAAGAGGGGAGGTACTGTCACCACATGACTCAGTTTGAAATGAAATATTCAACCGTAGTGCAAGTAAAACAGGGCTTTTAATGTTTTTATAAATAATACTTCCATCCTGCCAGAATATTTATCCGACCTTTAGAACAGCTGCTGTGGTACTGGTATTAAGTGACTGGTATTATGACTCTCAGGCCCAGTCAGTTTATTTAAAAGATACATGCGGAGTCATGTTTTTTTTTGGTTTTAATAAGTTTTACCTCTACAGCTTAACTAACCCCTCATGTAAAGTCATGTCTTTCTTATCCAACCTCTGTCTCCGTCCGGTACATTATTAAAGTTCCATCAAAACATTTTCGAAATGAAGAGCGCACCCAGAAGAGCGCATATCTCCAAATTTGAAAGGGCCAAACGAGCATACTGGATCCATCTCTTCATTTGTACTAACACCAAAATTTAACTTCCCATGGCCCACCCGTACATGAATTTTTTTCGGAAATGGGTTTTTCGGTTTGCGAAATTCTGCTTACAAACCACATTCAAAGTAACAATATCTTGTACGTTAGCACACAAACCGCCATTTTAACAGACACACAGACAAACCGATAGTACTTCTTTATGAAGGACAGACTAGCATTTAAATAAAGTCTGTGACATAAAAATCAATAACCATAAAAGAAACGACAGGTAAGGTGTGGTTAATTCTATAGTAGAACCCGGACGAAAACATAACCACCGCGCAACATGTTGGGCAGATGATAAACGTACACGCGGACAGGAGTATGTCTATTTTGTTTAGATTCGTCGGCCGGACAGCTGGCCATGGTAATCTGAGTTGAGCCCGGCGTCGGTGCCGAACTAGATTAGACACATTACTTCCACAGGTGGACAGGGAAGGCCGCTATCTGATCTGTCTGAGCCCCGGACGTCTAATAAGATTTGACTCTGTGGATATTTAACCTTAATAGCTCTTGACATAACATCTTACCGCCGGTGTCCCAATAAGGAATGCGGCAGTGATACCGACAGCGGGGGGTGGACAATGCATGCCCCAGATTGAAAAATTACCATGACATGAGGTGGAAAATGTTGGAGGAATCTGTTGAAACACGCCCGGTACCTTGTATCTTGTAAGTTAATCACAGGAGTAGTCACAGACCGGGCTGCTGAACACGAAAACATATTTACAGATTACATGAGGAGGCTTGGGCTTTGCAAGTTCTCAAAGATAGGCTTAGACAAAGAACGATGTCCAAACAAAGGGGCAATGAAGACACAAACAGATGATCTGGCGGACAGACAAATAGATGCAAAAGGAAAACACACGAGAGAGAGAGAGAGAGAGAGAGAGAGAGAGATTTGGGATTGGTATTTATTAATGGTCAATATATTTTGTTTTTAGCTCAGCTGACTGTAAGTCATATGAGCTTTAGTCGTCCATTGTCCGTCGTGCATCCGTCTGTCCGTCTGTCCTTCCGTTAGACTGGCACGTTTTGAAACCGTTAGACCTACGAATCTAAAATTCGGCATACTGTTGGATGTCCCCAAAATCTCCTACCATACCAACAATTTGGTCAATATCACCTCGTTCCTTCGAGATATTTAGGAAAAACCTCAAATTTTCATTAAAAACCTATTATCACACTTCAGGACTGCCTAAAATCAAAACCACTTATTTGTTTTTCTTAATATTTACCACAAGTAATCTCCTATATATTTCCTATATACATATCCAGAAATTAAGTCGGTTAATTATAAAATCAGTTATGGACCCGAACATAATGGACTTTGTAAAAAAACCTGAAAAATATATACTCACTTTACATGAAACATTTTGAAACTAGAGACTATTTTCCCAAGTATATAACTTATTTATTCAATTGTTTACCAAAAATTACATCTGAATTTTGTAATATTTTTAAGTTATTAGCATGAAAATAAAATCAGTACCTTAAACTTTGCCCAACTTTGAGCAGGGCACTTTTTTTTCTGTTGGTACTATTGATTTAATTTTCACAGCATGTAAATATAAGTATTAAATTTGTTGCAATCTGAAATTTGAAAATAAAAGCTTGAAAATTAGACAATTTATTTTAGATTTTACCTTCAAGGTCAACTTCAACTGAGCACAGTGACCCATGGGCTCTTGTTTTTTTATACGGGTCGAATTATGGTAGTGGGTGTCGCCCCGATAACTTTATAGTTATAAAATGGATTCTCATAAAAAAACTCACTACAAATATTAAACAAAAGATTATCCCGCCTGGTTCGATTCTGGGCAAAACCAATGCATATTTAATGAGGTGAGAGGTCACGAGACATTGTTGGCGCCATGAAGACCTAGCAATTCTTTGATTGATTAATTTCCAAGGAACTCGCTGTAAATACTCACCAATAGTGTTTTTCACATTAATTTGCACATGTTTCATGAGCTCGGAGGTCGCAAGATGTACGACTGGTGTAATGTGCACTTTTACATGGTTCTTTTTTATGTTTTATGTTGGAAGATTAAGAAATGAGTTTGAAAATGCCATGATTCCAAGCTGGACACAGCTCTGTCTACGCCTCTTCCTTTGCACATCATCATGCCTGTATCGATTACAGGTAATTATTGTTTACAAACAGAAATGACTGACAAAATTTCTTTCTCTCCAGAGACATTCTTTTTTTTCACCAACAACACATCACTCATACAACATAATGTGTGCCATCGCCAAGCGATCCCTGGAAGCCTATATCCACGACTCCCGCAACTACCCGAACTTACAGGAAAATCTTTTTACTGTAACTTGGCCCGGTGATGTAAGAACCGCTTTGCCTGCTTACATAACGTTGCCAGGAGAAAGTGCGGAATGAAAGTGTAATCTCTTTATTTGACGTACTCACTGGGTCTCATTGTTTCAGTATGCTGTTTCTATGAATATACAAAATCATGACAAGACGGACAAGAATAACACCAAATCGGCGAATTTGGAACCAACATTGATTCCTTATTCATTCTTGAAACAGACTATGTCATGGAGGTTCAGATCACGTACCTCATATACACGTATTGTTAGCAGAGCGCCAGTCTATTTTAATCGTTGACGGAAACCAGGAAGAGGAGTATGTGACACGGAACCAGTCTTAATGACTTGCTCCTGATAAGTCAACCCACAAATAAAGGTTTATCCCTATAATGCGCGATTCCTGTAATGATACAGCAAAAGCATTTAAATTTCAATTTTATAATTGATGAATATCTTGTTTTAATATATTTTGACCATTGATAATATAAAAATCAAAGGTTTGTTCTTTTACTTCTTCTTTTCGAAATAATTGAATGGGCCCTTTTTTGGTATATGACTTGTATTTGATGAAGATAATACCTCGAAACTTTTATATAATAACCGAAGAGCGCCGATTCAATGGTGCACCGGATCTGGTTTTGTTTATATAAACGTATTTATAACATTCTGATAGCCACTGACCACGGCCATCTGGTGATAATACAGTCCGAGAGAAGAAGGTCATTATATGTCAAAAGATAATGTTGCACATTCAACCCTAAAGGTAATATGGGTTTACTGTTGTAATCAAAGATACATGAACCGTGTTTAATTAGAGCCTGCAGACCAACCTGCATCATAAGAACCTTTCTCCGGATGAATTTAAATATAGTTTGTTACTATGTGCCCAGAATCCGTAAGGAATCCATATAAATTCTACAGATTAAACAGGTTCATAGCTGGCTGTAATTACAACCCTTATCTGCAATTTATAATCTCAAGATAGGTATGTAACTGTAAGGAGTGTATTCAGGAGTGGTATACTATAAAGAAAAAACTCGTTAAAATCTTGGCATGTCTTGGCTTATCGAGACCGAATTTTATGGAAACCAGAAACCAGAGTATTCATCAAAAAGCTATTTTTTAAGTTTTAAATACGTCTAGTTTTCACATATGATGCAGCCAATCACATGATTGACCTCTATTGTAGGGGTGGGGGGGGGGGGGGGGGGAGGAGGATGCCCCCAAGCGCTAGACTGGTAAACCGCTCTGTTATATATACATGATAGAGCGGGGTATCATTCTTCCTAAGCACAAACACTGTCCTGTGAAAGTCCATCCTGCAGCCATGCATAAATGGAAGGCATCGAAACGACTATAAAGAGGTTA
Source organism: Sipunculus nudus (assembly GCA_026874595.1). Classification (NCBI taxonomy): domain Eukaryota; kingdom Metazoa; phylum Annelida; class Sipuncula; order Golfingiida; family Sipunculidae; genus Sipunculus; species Sipunculus nudus. The sequence goes on along the minus strand of CM049321.1, from coordinate 3,162,530 downwards.
AACTGTACGGATCGTCAGTCTTATACATCAACGATTGTTGTGTATTTAACCCGTGTTTACAGCTGACCTGTGCTAAAGAGGAGATGGTGTCTTGTTTCCTGACATTCGAACTCTGGTCAACTCTACGTGTGTTTTCCTTTGCTACAAGGCATGGCTTCCCTGAATACCATGTCACTTTCTGTTGAAGCTGACATCCGTCTGTTTGAATTTTGTATCACTGCCTTGATATTCGGTGGTCAAATAGACAAAGTAAAATCAATTGAACCCAAGGATTCAATGTAACTACATCAAAGGCCAAGGGGTCATTGATCAAATACTTCTGCTTGTTAAGCATGTAGAACCCTGGATTCAATTGATGGGTAAACGAAGTACATGGCAAATTAAACAGAGCTTGCAGACCGGGCTGAACTTGCTGTAACTTCACATAGATTTCCGTAAATACATTAATTACACGCATCTAAATTGGTCCACTTAAGACCATTGATGAAAAGCTGATTATTTCTAGTTTATAACAACAGGGTTCAGTGGGATGGTAATGCACGTACTCCTCTCATATTAAGTCTTTTCCATCAAATCACGTATATAACTATTAATCCTTCCTTTCCTTACGATAGTATATAACAAATGATGTATATATGTAACATGCTGGAATTAATATTTAACAGGGTACCTTTGAACACGATTATTGCTACTTGTAAATTTATGGTAAAGCCGCATTTGGTTTTCAGTTCTATCTAGTGTCCAAACAAATGAAAGGTGCTTTCAGTGTATCTTTATATCCACTATTCATAGAAGAAAAAAAATGGTTTTGAACGTATCTCGTCCTTATTATCTGCAGCTTGAATCCTATTTCAGTTTATAAAGAAAATTTGATGGAAACAAGTTGTAGTCTGTCGTATTTTATGAGGATATACAATGGATTATGCAGTAAGAAAGCCTATATCCAATAATGTGTCACAGAAGAATAAGCGTTTGTGTTTTCCATTCTCTTATAAGTGATCTAAATCGATATAAACTACCACTGAGGTTCCCAGATACTGATATAGGGATGATGTTGTACAGGTGTTTACTTGGAAGAAAAAGAAACAGTCGCTGACACATGCATAACATGCGTTGAAGGAATTCCTAAAATGCATATGAGGTCTTAAGAATGCACTCTACCTCTTAAACCTTCAAGTGTGTTGTAGGGTTGATGATCTGGTATTGACATATTTTCTTAGTTTATACGAACAGGAAGAAAAGTGGTAAATGTTGATTAGGAAAAAAAAACCGTTTCCAATTACATTTGTATTACTTTTATAAAGAATTACTCGATAGACCAGACTGCCACATGGACAGTTCCATGAAATAGAATTTATGATAATGAAGTACTTGTACATGAATATGCGGCACCATGGGTCAATGCAGTTAAAAGAAGCTTAATTGCATTAACCGTGAAGCACACCTCGACACGTCTTCTAATTGAAAAAAAGTCCATAGAATAATTAAACTACAATCGGGACGTCTATACCAGGGTACGAGTGGTGATCTAGTGCTATAGACGGGCTGGCCTGGCCTGCTGTGTATTGTTGTCACGGATCAGGAATTTGCCTTTACCATGATCACATTGATAAATTTGATTTACTTTAGTCTATTCGATTGTTCCAGACAATGACAATGTATAAAGGTGACAGGAAGTGTATGAAATTGAAAAGAATTGTTTATATTGATTTGTAGAGAGTGTGAAAGACTATAATTTGAGACATGAAAATTGTTAGTCTTGCGTCTTATAACATCAGTAACAATTTATGCACAATATAATACTTGGATATACATATATCCTATATATATATACATGGACGTATACATAATCATATTTCATATATAAAAATGTAAATATGCATGTGTATGCATGTATATACATGTGTATATATTTCCTTTCGGCATGGTTTATTCTTTTATAAACAATTACTCTTCATTAAAAGTTGGCGGATGTCTGCGCTCTTCCGGAACTATTCGTAAGAAAACGGTGTTCCTGAAATGGATTATCTGTCGGACAAAAGGCGTCATATCTACGTATTCTTCAGGCCCAACGTCTCCATAAAGTATAGGAGAAATCCTGAGGGAAACATCGATTTTCGGGTCCTCGCATCCCTCTGGGTTTTTTTTTCTCCCAGGGAGGATGGATGTTGATATGTCACTCACTCGCCTTCGTATCCCTGAAGTCAGAATATATCTATGGCTAAACATACACAAACTCATCTATTTTGTGTTATTTTGGGACAAAAAAGTAAACCCCAGTTGACTTCCTGGTGATAACCTCATGCTTCAAGTGTTTGCTCAGATGGAAGAGAGAATTAGCCGCCATTTTGCATTAACAAGAACACTAAATCTTGTTCTTGCCAACGGAGTTTATTTTGTTACGATGATGAACGTAAACCTTTCAGACACACGACGGAGCCTCCTTCATTGTAATTCTTTATGAAATAACAACGTCATTCTCATTCAACAAGAAAAACAAATCAGCCATTTTTTTCATTTTTTTCTCAGAATGAAAATATTTCTTGATGCAAAGAGCATTTGACAAACCGTTTACGGTTCACATGTATAAAAATAACAGTCGGCTCGGGAAAAAAACATAATTTTATTCTACCATTAGAATTCTTTTATCTCCTTTCATGAGCTTAAATCTTTCATCCTTTCAGAGAAAGGTTCCAGGGCTTAGCGTATGTCACCTGTATATACAACTGACAGCTTTCATTACTGATAAATCAAAAAATTGCTTTTGCTATCGAACCTTTTTCATATCTAGTATAATGAAATTTGCCTTTCAAATTGAACGTGTCACTTTTTGGGATAAATAACTGTTTAGGAATGACGGTCGCACATGCAAAAGACGCCGTTTTATATAAATGAGACGCGAGTTTCGCCTTGCCGATGTTTTTGTCCAGAATAGTTCTTTCAGTCCCTCGATTTATGTTGTCCCAATAAATAACCCAAGCATATACGGCGTCTGTATAAAAAAATATACCATCCTGTACAAATTATAACGTTAAATTCCTCTTCTACCATATAATATTTTATATATTTCTGTTGAGGGGAACGCAGACCCTTCATCCACGAGCTTTATATTGTCGTCTTTTACAGCTCCAGCTACACTTCGTATAATTAAATAACACTTATTTTTTTTTAAGGAAATGGAGAAGAGTAATTATTCTTCTTGATATCTGCTCTTCTTTATTTCCGCCGATAAGCGTAGACCTTTCAGTCACCTGCTAGAATCTCTTCTGTAACATCCGCCATTCTATATTATTCGGATGCTATACCTTAGTGTATTTTTTATCTCTTACTGATTTATACTTTACAGAGAGAATGTCATTAATCATGTCCAATCTTTGTACCCCCGGACCTTCAAATATGTGACAGTTAATCTTTTGGGTACTCGAGATAATTAACTAGTTATTATATATATACATTTTTTTTAACTCGCTATAAATATTCACCAATATAGCCTGTGGATATTTAGGGAGGTCAAAGGTTGTTTGTTTGTTTGGTTCCTCCACACTTTGGTTCAACAATTACATGAGCTTTCCTAAGTTTGATTCTCAGCAAATTCTGCGCAATATTTCATAAGGTTAGAGGTCACAATATTTCATAAGGTTAGAGGTTACAATAAGTCACAAGGTTAGAGGTCATGTTATTTCATAAGAATCGAGGTCACAATGTTCCATAAGGTTCGAGGTCACAATATTTCAAAAGGTTCAAGGTCATAATGTTTCATAAGAATCGAGGTCACAATGTTCCATAAGGGTAGAAGTCACAATGTTTCTTAAGGTTAGAGGTCGCAATATTTATTTCATACTCTTGTTTTGCTCTTGTTTGAACATACTCGTTTCAGAATTCTCCCAGGGAGATAATCAATGAAGCTGATACCGGAGCCAAACAGGGCAAAACATTTGGAACCTAATAATATCGTATTTACAACAAGGCAGCTCAAAAATCGACGTTCACGCTGCAGCACGATTCGGTGCATTCCTTCCATTGCAAGCAACCGATAGGGGAAAGACACAACCCTTCAATAAATGAATCCATTAATACTCCATTAAGGTCCTTTTAGATGTATTTTGTTGAAATCAAAGCGTAATATCAGGCCGGCAGTTGGGTTGGTGACAATAACCTTTAACAATAAAATTAAGGGGCGAATACAGGATCTAAGAAACGGGGCAGGGGATGGATCAACACCCGGCATAGTAAAAGGTGTCTTAGTTTGCGGCGAATGCAAACCAACTATAAACATATCTCTCTTATATTCAATTAATTTAATTTAATTTATTGCTTCAAGAATATACAGTAGAACGCCTGTATTACGGTCACCATCGGGACTGGATGAAAGTGGCCTTTATACAGGAGTGGCCGTTATACAGGACTTGACTAGGTGGGGGGGGGGGGGTTATAATATAACATGAAATCAAGTTCAAATCTTTATTACAATCAATATACAGAGTATACAGAGTATCAGTATAATTACTGTTATCAATAAAAAAAATAAAATATTCACAATCACGTGAACCCTATTTTTAAAAATTACTAACAATATATAGAAATACAGTGTTTCTTATTAAATTATAAACAGATTTTATATCCAAAATAATTGTACAAATGTTTAAAACAGTTTGACTTGCCGTGCCCATTTCAATGCCTCTGAGTATGCTTTACATTTTACACATGTAACAATGATTATTTTGCATTTATAATTATTCATGTATGAGTAATTTTTTTTTTTGCCGCACTGGTTTCGTTTGATGAACGTGTCCTCAAGGACATTAAAGAAAGTTTAAAGATCCACAGTTTGCGTAACGTTTTTCTGATGACATTCGTTAATTAAATGACAAACACCCGGATTAAGATCCGGCTCGCACGACTGATACCCAAACATACACGCAGGTGGGAACACATGCCTTACTATTGAGCTTATAAGCATACTAATGAGGCTGAGTGGGGTATAGCGGCCACTTGTTTAATGAAACTGAGGTCCAGAATTGGCCGCTCGATTTGTTGAGCCCATGGCACGGAGTCGCTGCCCCTCACCGTAATTGAAGCGTTCCCCGGCCTGCGGGACCGAGACACCTGGCCGTAATACGGAATAGAGGAGTGACAACAAAATGATTATGAAATATAAAGGTCGAAAATTCGGGACCGGAAAATCTGACCTTTATAGACGTATTGACCGTTATTGAGGCGTGGCCGTTAGCAGGCGTTCTACTGTATACATGACATGAAACAGTTCATTTATATATATAGACCCCTGTGACAACTAGGACTGACTCATAGAGTATATGTCCCCTCAGTATTAACATTAAATATAGTAGGTCATATGGTGCAGGCACTGTGCAATAAGAAAACTTAAATTAAACATTTTGCAATATGGAGATTACAAAAGAATAAACATTTGATTATGAAAATGAAGTTAAATATAGTTTATACGAATCTTAAATGGAGGAAAAATAATCTTTCAGACGACGTTTAAATGATGATATTGCACAACAAGGATCAATAATTTTGATAATATTGTTCCTACTTCCAACCCCTTTGAATTGTAAAGTTTTATATATGCATAAGTGTGAAAAGAAAGTGATGAACTACGTAAAAACGGGGCTGCTTTTTAGTATTAAGCGTATTTTATTCCATTTCTCAGATTCTTAATATTCCGTCTAAATTATGCACAGTTTCTTCCAGAGAAAACTTCGCTCAAAAATCGTGTACAGATTAAAGAAAACCATGCGCAGATGAACTGCACATGCCTCTCGCAGTCAAATGAAATAATATTGTCTTGTTTAAACAAGCTCATTTCATACTTTGTACAAGGATTGTTTATCTACAAATCAGGGTAAAGACATGGTGCGTTTATTGATTGCTTTTGATTTCTTGAAACCAGTATAACTCCACGTACAAATTTTGCATTTTCTTTTAAGTGATTTATTTTCAAGTTCACCTGGCCGACTTAAACTTTGATTTCTTTATTTTGTCCTATTTACTTAACTACTTGCTCACTGCAATTGTGCTATATGACGGGGAATAATGGTTTATGTTTTGTTATTGTTCTTGCTACCCAGTTATCTGACATTATATATATATATATATATATATATATATATATATATATATATATATATTATATATATATATATATATATATATATATTATATATATATATATATATATCATGTAATCGTGTATTACGTGTATCATGTTGAAGAGTCTTTGCGTAGACCTTTAAGGATGAATCAGTCATTTGATATTGTAGATGGTTTCTGGGATTTCCTCCGGATAGCCGCGGGTTCTCCCTGATGTGTTATGAAGGAGGGCTTTAGAATTACCCCTCGTATAATATTGATCTTTAAAGGTTGTTGCTTTTAAGGCGATGACTGTTTGGTCTGCATAAACTCTTGAGAATTTAATTTGCGGCTGCAAACGTAGCTGGTGAGAGAGGAAAATGTATATAGTAAACCAGGCAGCTGATGTACAGGGCTACAAATACATTAAAATACCTGAAAGATATGAACCCTACTCTTATCAAACCTTAGAAAGTAATGGTTGTGTGCAGTGAAGTCTCTATTTCAAAGAAAAGGACAACCTTTCCAAAGCTATATAGTCCCCGTCACAGCTTTTCGGTGCTTAATCCATTGCGTCATCTGAGCATAATACACTTAACCTGTTATTATTATTATTATTATTATTATTATTATTGAAATTATTCAGTCATTTTGTAAACTAAAGTTTTTTTTGTCATTAAAAACGTTTTAATCTTAAACCTATCACGTCCTTAAGTCATTTAGTTTGCTCAACTTAGTTGTTGTATTTTTAGACATTTATGTCTATACATGTGAGCAACACATTGTACGTATGTGAGCTAAAATGTGATCTCTAAGAAATCTGGCATTACACAATTTTCACTCGCACATATAGAAACATACATGATTGAGTACTCGTACGGGATAAGACACTGTCCCGCCGGTATCGTGTTTCGTCATCGTCGTCGCTTCTTCATAGGAGTAATTGTGAATGCGAAAACTTTTTATTCAAATTCAATAAACAAATATTTTCAAACAATATCTCGGAAGAATTTGTAAACTAGTGAACTAGTCCTTGATCTTCGAGGTGTAATGTACTGAAATCTAGAATTAGTGTGAACTAATCTAGGATCGGTTAGAATGTTCTGCATTTTCCTATACGCTTGATGTTCCAATTACGTTATATAGAGTTCGAACAATGTTTTGAGGTCAATCAGCCGAAACAGGATATTTTGAACCACGAACTCTCAAAGTTTTGCATAGCCTTTCCTCAGATTTGATGCAACTTTCGTTTAAACCACGTTCTTGGAGGAGCTCGAAAACCTTTGACTTTGAAATTGATTTTTAAGATCAAACATGACGAAATAAATGATTTACGTATAAACCGTATTTAGCCCGAAGGTACTGCGTATTTTTCCCTCAACTTGATACACAGGATAGTTTAAACAATGTTCCCAGATGAATAAAAAACTCATGACCTTGACCTTGTATAACATAAACTAGAAAATAGTCGGGGACCCCATATACCTCCTCCAGAATTATGAAGAACCTTCATTGTGTCCACATTGTAAAATTTGTGTACGATACTCTATGGCAGGATTGCAGGTGAGTTCTGCTCCCTAAAAAAGCTGGCACTAATACCAATAAATGGTTCTGGCCCCAAACAGATTCCCAAATGACAAGAAACGTTTAATTGAATATATAAGAACGATTTACATTACCTCCTAATATTGATGGGTTTCCCTTGACTTTGTCATATTATTCCAAGAAGTTTAATATGAAACCCTGTTTCTGAATTATTTGATCAAGTTGCTGACAGACAGACCGACAAACGAGGATAAACAAATTTTGCCGCAGGATGGAGATTCAGAAATTTGAAAGGAATACACCGTGTCTGATTTTCTATTGCATCCAAGTCCCTATACAACAGAACATGCATGTCCTGGTTTAAGGCAGCAGTTCTCCGGCGATGTGTGAGAGCCAACGTGTTAAATCTGTCTGCATCATGGTCCAGAAATAGACTTCATTAGCATTGGCCCGCGTGAAACATCGGCTTTCATAATAATCACACCGGCAAACAGCCAACTATTATTTCTTTATCACGGTCGATTCACGGTGGCTTATAACGCGACGGGAATGATACCGAAGGCGGAAAACAGAAAAACGTGTCAAAGATGATATTTCTGTTGCTATGTAACCAGCGTCCCAGCGACCTAAATACCAACGAAATTCTCCGGTGTCATCCGAATAGGTAACACAAACAGCCATTGTGGTGGCTGTGCCGCGCTAGTCTACTAATCAATAACAGGCGAGAAAAGGCTTGTTTAGATTCATATGTTCCTTCTGACACCTGTGGATTTACGGGCCCCCAGTTGAGATGCTCTGAGAATCAATTTTCTTTGTTGAAACACTGGCTTTTAAAGCAGTGCTCTGTTTAACGTACATTTCCCTGTTGTATGGAGCATTAGCTTATAATAATAAGAGAGATTTCTGCATGCGAAGCATGGTATTTTACGATTAAGGATACACAAGCTAAATATGGTATATATATATATATATATATATATATATATATATATATATATCATATTACGCTTTTCTGCTTTTTAAGGTCAGTCCCCAAAACCTAAGTGCGGATGCATTTTAAGAAAAACTGCCAGACTTTCCGTTTTCAGATACAGATCACCTGTCAATAGGGAAGAACCCTTTCACAATAGGGGTCCCAAGGTCAAAGGATTCATCTGTCCACAAAATGATATCAAGGTTATAACTTCTGTTTTGATTCATATATGCATTTCAAACATAACTTATTCTATTCTATTGGGACTATCACAGAAGCATTTGGGGCAGATTATATTACTTACAGTGCACAACAGAAAGCTTATTTATCTTTTTCAAAACATCACTCGGCCCACAGTATTTGTCTATGGGCCTTCAGCGGGGCCATTTCTGACCTGTCAGTATTCATCTAGTCCTCTTAGCAACCTGCAAATCGCTTTGCCTCCAGCTACAGGTTTAATGATTTTGAAAGAGTTTTTTTTATTTGATTTTTTTGGTGGTATTCCATATATTGTCTGTAATTCGTGAAAATTTTCTTACCACACCTCCCATTGCTTTTAAAACACAAGATTAACATATCCAGTCATCAAAATCCACACTCAGGATATTTAAATAGTACAGTCCACTTTAGAGAGTCCTCATAGTCTTTGGTTATCATGAACGTTTACATTTTGTCAGCTCCAGGTTTTAATGGTTAACAATTATTTGTAGCAATAGAATAAAAGTACTAGCGGTACGGCCTTAATTCTGACATACGACTTGTACCATCCGGGTTTTAGTGAGTACGCAAAATGACAGCCCTCATGAGCGGTTGCGATAATTTTGCATGATCAGGGTTCGATAACTGCAAGATAATGGAAAAGGAAAGTACTCCGAACACAGTCTTAAGGCAGAAATGTATCCGCGGAGAGAGTTCGGTGTGTAATAAACCCGTATCATCTAAGTTACAGCCGGAAAAACGCTCTGACCACGCCTTCATCCGCAAATTATCGTTAGATATACGGATTTCCGAATAAAAAATACAGTTACAAGAATACAATCTGTATGTCTTTGTAAATAACAAAATACAGTAATTCTAATTGTGACTTTTTCTTGTATTTCCAGATACACGAAAGGGAGCATACTTCGCGGTGACGTGAAGGAAGTCTTGGGCAGCACTTTGCCACAACTCTTCAAGGAACTTCTGAAAGGTGACGAAAACCTTGGGTCGCGTCCTGCCGTGGTTAACGATGACAACACAGTTACGTTCCTGGAGCTGGACCAGCAGAGCGACAAGCTGGCCAAGTACATCGTCGATCGCTTTGGAAAGAACGAAGAGGGCGAGGGCACAATCGGAGTACTTATCCCAGCTAGCGGTGAACGAATTGTGGCGCTGCTTGCTATCCTCAAAGCAGGATATGCATACCTACCGCTAGAAGCAACGATACCTCATGAGCGCATGCGCTTGATCCTAAACGAGGCTAAACCAAAGGCTCTGGTAACGAAAGAAGAGTGTAAGGAAATGCTTGGTAGCTTCGACGACGCATGCCCAAAGCTGGTCTGTGTTGATGACGTAGAGCAGGAAGAGCCCTCTGAAGGAGAATCGAATGAGAAATATGCGCTACCAGAAGCACCCTCTGACGACCCTATAGTTGCGGTCTATTTTACGTCCGGAAGTACCGGTAAACCGAAAGGGGTGCCACTGCGCACGCGCAGCATCTTGAACCGCCTCCTGTGGCAGTGGGACACATTCCCGTACAATGAAAATGACGTCACATGTCACAAGACCTCTTTGCTCTTTATTGATTCTCTGACAGAAATATTCAGCTCCCTGCTCCGTGGAGTTACCATGGTAACCGTCGGGTCTGACACTACCAAAGACGCAGAGGCGTTTGTGGATTTGTTGGATAAGCACAAAGTAACACGATTGGTTTTGGTTCCTTCTCTCCTTAAAAGTTTGCTGACATGGCTAGAGCTGTTCCCAGAAGGACAAAAACTTGCGTCTTTAAAACAGGTGGTGTGCAGCGGAGAAGAGCTTCCGGAGGCCGTAGCCGCGGATTTCTTTGGCAAAATTACAGGAGAGCGCCACCTGGTGAATCTGTACGGAAGTACTGAAGTCACAGGTGACGTCACATACGAGGTATTTACCAAAGCTGATGACGTCACAGAGAAAAAAGATGGCAACCATTTATCAATCGGGCGACCTATATGGAACACGGAGGTTTACGTGATGAGCGAGGACGGTGAACCTGTAGCTCTTGGAGAAATTGGTGAACTTTGTATTGCGGGGTTAAACGTCTGTGGTAAATACTTGGATGCTTCAATCGGGGAGAAATTTGTTGAGAACAAGCGGAGTGAAAAGAAGGAGTATGCAGTCCTTTACAAAACAGGAGACTATGTTCGAATCAAGGATGACCGTATTGTGTTCCAAGGCAGGACCGATTCCATGATCAAAGTGCGGGGTCAGAGGTTTGACATGAGCGAGGTCGATCACGTGATGCAGGAGATAGAGAGCATCACCAAATCCGTGACCATGGTAACAGGTCGTACAGATACAGATGTAGAGATGGTCACATTTTACACGGTTGAAGCTGAAAATGGTCCAGATTTGGAGCAAAAAATAAACGAAGCATTCGAGAAATTCCTCCCATCCTATATCCGTCCCACCTTGCACAAACTGGATGAAATGCCTCTACAAGGCCAGACAGGCAAGGTGGACAGACAGGCGCTGCTTAAACTGATTAACAAATCCGATGACCTCATCGCAACGGCTACAGAGATCGTAGCAGCTGCGCTGTCAGAGGCTAAAGCCAAACTAGCCAATGAAGCTAAAGGCAATGCTGTTGAAGGAATCATTGCTGAAGAGCTTGGGATTAATACATCTGATATTAAATATGGGTCAAGTTTCTTTGAACTAGGCGGCAACTCTTTAAATGCAGCGGCAGTAGTTGTGGCCTTGAGGAAAGCAGGTTTTACCATGGATATCCCAACACTGGTTGGAGCAAAGTCAATCGAAGATGTCATTAAGGTAGCTTCGGGTCTGACCAAACAAAGCGACGGTCAGGACGAAGGCAAATTCGAAATTGTTCCGCTAGATGACAGCACAAGTGAGGAGATCCGTACAGAAGTGGCAAAATTACACGCACTTGGCTACCATGAGAAAAACCCAATCGTGTCACAGGTAACCACACTGGAAGCTCTTACGAAGTTTTTCAGTGTCAATATGAAAGTCTGTATTGAAAATGGACTTTCAAATTACGTAAAGGATAAGACTTCTGACAAAATCGTTGCCAGTGGGATGCACATCCCGATGGAAAGTGAGATGTCAACAGCGGACGGAATGGACACTATTTTAACAATGATTGATGAAATAGAGAGACCGGCGGCCAAGTATCTGGAGAGAATCGGCGGCCGCTGGTTCTTCAGCTATTCCAATGTTGTCGATAACAGCCTACAAGATGATATCAAAGTTTATTTGATGGACCTTCTGGAGAAAGAAATTCGTCGTATTGCCGAGGAGAAAGAGTTTGACGGGATATTCACATTGAACATGACCGGCGTGACAAATGTTAGTATAACCATGGTTCTTTCTTATCATACCATCAATGCCCACCTGAAAACACGCGAGTTATCGTTGTTTTTTTGGAATGTGGAAATTAAAACAGCTATTTTAAGGTTATTTGTAGCAGGTTATATTTCGATCAAACTGCTTGAGTTATTAAAATAATATCTGACAAACTCCATGTAAAGAATAATCGAAAAAAGGCAGTTCTCTAATGATATAGTGCACTATATATTGCTTTATTTATCAATTTACAATAATTTTGTCGCCAATTGTTACATAATTTTGGTTCTTTGGTTGTTTTGTGCTAAAGAAAAAATTTTTTTTTTTTAAGAAAACGTTCTACTTAAATTTATTTTTACTTTTACAGCATCTGTCCAGCTTAATGAACTACGAAGAGTTATTTACGGTAGTGGTCAACACGTACGAAATGGACGGAAAGAAACTATGGGCGGAGCTGCCGGACAGTGAGACCGTACAGGGCAGTATTCTTCCTTTGTCAGACACTGTTAAAACCGGACCAACGTACGAGGAATATATCAGGAGTAAAGTAACGGAGTGCGTCGTCCCAACTGTGTCAATCACAGAGGCACAGGAAGAGGAAGTAAGTGAAAACTCGGCGGAAACGCCCGAAGAGATCTCCACGGAACCATCCGAAAAGGCGCTAGAAGAACCTACCGTTGATGACGCAGGGTCATGTGACCAGGCGCCCAATGGTGAAACTGAGGTTGAATCTGCCGCTACAGAAGCGGAAGATAAAACAAACGCAGACGACACTGAAAACCAGAAAGAGGCTGTCAGTGTAAACGGAATAGAAGTTGTGGTGATTAAGGAGAGCGAGGCTGAGGATCATAATGAGGCTAAGAATGAGAAAGAGGCCGAGAATCAAAACGAGGCTGTTAATGGAACAGCCCCAGAAGAAAACGGTGTATTAACGAATGGAGATGATCATGAGCCTGAAAAACCGGATATAATCGCAGACGCCGAAGGAAAAGCCGTGAAAAAAGAAACCAATAATCTTAACGAAAGCCAAGAAAACGTGGTCAATGGAGACTCATAAAATAAAAAGACATTTGATGGTATAACAGTGCCCGAAGGACCAATATTTTTTATATACCTTTGCGTTCATATTTATTCCACTGAAAAAGTCATAAACCAACCATGATTAATATCGACTTGGCTCTCATTATTGGACCAGTGGTAAGGGTATGAGACTGAGGTTTCCCGACAAACTGCCAGGCTCCTATATGAGCCTGATAAAACAGACATTGCCAAAAATTGCATTTATGGATGATGTATTTTAATGTTTTACAATATTTAGACAAAAGAAACTCATATCATCAACTTAATGATTTGTAGAAAAGACTCTTAAAGGGGTCACTTGACGTGCATTTTGAAAATATAGGGATTTGTTGGGGTAATATAAACTAGCAGTTTCAAACCTACGCATAGAAAAAAAACTTTTAAATAATTATGCCATTTGGATTATTGTCATGAGGCAAGTTAAATCGACATGTTATGTCCTACGCATAAATTACCTTCTTAATTTAATTAAGATAATCTATATAAAGACTTGATTAACATTAAATATTTCAAACCTACGCATAGCTCAAAAACTTGTCATTTTACATGGCTAAATATCATATGACAAACTTAACCAAAGGGATTTGTAAAGGAATGTTGGATTTTTTTACCAATGTCTAAGCCACTTTACTCAAGTGAATTGAGAGAGAAAAGATATCGTGTACATAATTTTATATGTATTAAATTGGTAACTCACTATGAACTTTGAGGGATTCATCAATGAAAGAAAATTTTTTTAACAATTATTTTACTAAAGAAGATATTTATGAATGGACAGAATGTCAGGGGATGGCGAACTTGTATTTTTACATATTATATCACTATAATTTAACCTTTTCATATAACTGCACTTTTTTAAACCACTATTAGTATACAATGGATGAAGCATTAGTACATTTATTTAAACAGTAGTCCGTATTTTTTATCTTTTTCATTATATACTTCATATTGCCAGGTATTTGATTATATACGTTTCTTTAACCTGTATAACCTTTTAGCTAGCCTGCCACGCATGAAGTGCATTTTATCATCTAGATGGCGCCTCCGTTATTTTTGTGCAAGGTTTTCACTTGGTTATCTGTAATTGATTTAACATATACTGCCTAAGTAAACATTTTAATGTAACATTGGAATAATCAGTCGTAGCTAGTACTGCTTATTTAGATTTTTTACATGTTAGTAAAGTAGCTATTAGTTTACATGTTCAATACACATTTCATAAAACATGGTACCCGCACACACAAGCAATTACATTCGCCTACAGTAAAATCATTGTCTGCTTTTTTTTGTTTAGTGCACGTCAATTCACATCTTTAATTTAGAAAATTTACCAACATTTTATGTTTGTGTCTGCGCAATAAAACTTACAGTAAAATTGAAAACGTTGTTGATTTAGTTTATGTGTATGTATTCATGTGTAAAGTGAGGAAGGGAGGCCAAATATTTAGTTTACACCATCTGAACTTGGAGTGAGTTTTGCCTGAGACCTCCCTTAAATTTCTAACTTAAATGACCGTCTTAAGGCACTTTATATTACGAACTTCTGACTGCTGTCTTTGACTCCACCTATCTGACCGAGGTCTCTGACTGTACTTCATGCAGTCAGTCTGACAATCCAAGCTAGTGACTCCATGATCCACGTTTAGTCTCGCCATTTGACTGTCCGAACTTCTGACTCAACTTTCTGTAGTCTGCCCACTTAGTCTCAGAGCTCCTGACTCCAATTTCTTTAGTCTGACCATTTGAGTCTCCGGGCTCCTGACTCCTTTAGTCTGTCCACTTGAGTCTCCAAGTCACTTAAGTCTGTCCACAGTCCGGACTCCTGTCTCTACACTGTTGTCTTGCTGCCTGACTGTCCGAGCTTTTGACTGTAAGGAGCTTCCATCTTTGTCTGCTGTCTTCTTCTACTTTACTGCATGCCCCGACGATACACATTTATTCTGTCTTGAAGTTTCGGGAACGATGCCAAAGGTGTCCTGGGGGGGGGGGGGGAAGCAATTTTTAATCATTTAAATATTGTTGCAAATTTTCTCGTGTCGACTTTCTAATCATTGTTTTTTTTTTTTTTTTTTGGAAACTCAATTTCCAACAAAAAAAAATCTGGTCTATTTGATATTTATAAAAAGTTCAAGAACCCAGAATTTGCCATCAGATTTAGCAAACACATACCCAATTCACCGGTCTATAAAATGTCGTGGTGGTCCCATGACATCTATAGACTGCAAACTCCCTGATGGTCAACTGTAGTAGTTGATAACCGAGGAGTGGGGTGTTGCATGAGAGGAACCCACAAACGTGAACTGAATGGTTAGATTAATGGCTGACTGACCCAGGGCGGAGGAAAGCGTCTCTGACACTCGAAATGTCTCTCGGACGCTCGGTTCTGGTAGTCGGAGCGTCCTGTCGGGCGTGCGAATTTCTGGTTTTAGGACATGGAGAATTCAAGCTGGTTACTGCAGCAGTCACTGATCATAACAAACTTCCTCGAACAAACCAGTCCATTGTGTGAACACTGCACTGACAACAGAAAAAATTACCCTTACATGATATCATGGGATACCATCGGGATGGAATAAAATAATGATATAATATTCATATACACGATACTGACCTTAAAGGTGCCCATTTATATACCTTATGGAAAAGAATTTGTGATTTCTGTGTATGTATAAATGATCTATGGGCTATTTAGGTTGTAAAAAGTTCTCATTACGCTTCTTGAAGGTTGTATGAACTTGTTTATCAACAACATGTTTGTATACACAGCAATGTTGACAAACGGGAAAAAAACATGTAACCTAAGTTGGCAGGTTGCATTATGCGAGGGAAGGCAGGTTATGTTTTGCATAAAGCCATTTGCAAAGCTCTGGCTAATCTGACTTTGCTAGATCCCTTAGTAAATTTTTTGTTTTGGCGGGCCCTCACATTATAAATACATAGATATAAACAAAATTTAGCAGCCTGTGTGTGGTCATATCCACGTTTTCTGGCCAATTTTTATAAAAGCTCTGAGGGATTACCTTTAGTTTTTAAAGGTCAGATAGGGGATTGGGCCCCTTTAAATACACAGAAATTATCTAATTCTACACATAAACTTTCGAAATTTTACACAGACTCCCTCCTCTGGGTTTCGGGCGCCCCAAAATCCTATGTGACATAAAATTTTAGCCACAGCGTCCAGGAATTTCCGATTTCTTAATTCTTCCTACTAATATCCCTGCGCCAACGTATTATAACAAAGAGCAAACGAGTAACCTTAGGGCAGCTATAGTGCAAATACAGACAGATCACTGGAATTCAATCTGCATAAACATGCCGTACAAATGGATGTGCTGAAAGTGAGAACCAATTCATCCAATCAACTTACACTCCAGTTAATGTGATTAAGGAAAACACGATGTACAAATATTAAATTTCATTTTTTTTATTTCGACATAGCATAATGGTGTCATTCATACAAATGTATTGAAATACACGAGACAAATACTTAAATGAAGCTTGTTTAAGCTGCATGATATCAATGGTAGTAATGTATATATATATATATATATATATATATATATATATATATATATATATATATATATATATATATATATATATATATATATATATAAATTTATTTATTTATTGATCACATTGGTGCATCACCCGTAAGCAGACTGCATGCTGAACAGCTGAAAAGGCATAAAAGGTCAAAATAAGCATACATGTAATACTTCATATTAAAATAACCTATTTATATCGAGACAATGATGTATACTTCACGTTTTAACACGATTTATCATACAAGAGTATAAACAGTTGTTTGAAAGTGATGCTTTGCGAATGTTATCTACGAAGTTACGATTAAGTTTCTTTGTCAGGAATATTGGTAGCATGTGACTACATTCAATGGTTTTAATTGGTACATGCTTTTCGCCACTTTGCATACTAATCACGTGAAGCAGGTATCTACGACAACAAAAGTAGAACATGTTCTCCGAAATCAAAATACTGTTAGCTAACTGGCAGTGTCTAATTTCTTTAATATGTGTGCACTTGTGGTGGCCAACATGCAAACAATGTGACAGTCAAATAGCTATTTGTTGGACGTGTAAACACCCACCAGGGGTCGCTAGGGTACGCCCCGTCAAACGTGAATGACAACGAACCTAAAACCTTCATTTAAATTTTGTTTATTTACATTTGAGCATTTTCCAGTTATATCTTTTTTATCAACTTTTCGGAATTCAGAATCATATATATATATTTATATATATATATATATATATATATATATATATATATATATGTATATATATAAATTCTTTGTGAACTGTAGCCAGTAAGTTTATTATATAGACCACACTTTTTCAACCATAGCCTTGTACCCAGTGCTTTTTAGTCCGATTACATCTAGCTTCATAATGTATGGTACAGAAAAGTCCGGTGCAAATAAAACAGATTTACAAATCTGTCTTGTGCAAGCGAATCTATCTTGAGCAGGCTTCTGTAATTTTCTTGAGCTAACATCTACAATTAATATCAACAGTCTGTCAGACTGTCTCACTGACTCCTATATCCTGCTTCAGCGGATCGCCGTTCTTTTTCTAAAGCAGGTTTCCCCGTAATTTTAAATTAGGAACCGGAAATATATTCGTATTATGGTCTGAGAACTGTTTCAAAGACTTGTGCTTTTATTGCCTCCACCTGTAGGGTATGCATTCATCCCCGTCCGTGTGTTTGTGCGTGTGTTTATTCATTACATAACTCATGCGTTCATGAAAGGAATCTCTTTTCAGGGCATTTCGGAAATGGGCCAACGAAGGATTAGATTTTGGTGTCGACCCGGAATATGATCCGGACCCAAGAACGTCGTCAAGAATTATTCACAAACGTACTGTCATTTATGCACGAATGAACCTGGGAATATTGGTAGAAAAAGTATATGACACAGCCTTGCTTCATTGGAATGTAGATTTCTTGTAGGTTCTCTGTTTCCTTAATAATTTTCAAACTTCCCCAGGACATCGACATGTACATAATATGAAAGCTAAAGTGATCTTATTAATGGTATATAGAAACTTGAGCTTTGCCAGTATTTGTTGATATTATTAATGTTTATTTTATTTTCATTTCCCATGTTTAGCTTAATGGTTACATCACATCATATACCTGGACATCATGCTAAATAAATATGTGAACACATCAGGTTCTGATTCGGGAGTTCACATTAATTTTTTTAACTATATACTAATAAGTTTTTAGTCATTATAAAGACATTTTCCATTAAATTAAAGAAAACCTTAAATAAACGTATTAGAAGACACGTTCATAACTATTACGCTGAAACTCGATGCTTTGAAAGGATAACAGTTGGAAAATAGCGAATAAAAGAAAAACATTTTTACAATATATATTAAATATTTATTAATTCCGGTTTTTGGATGTCCCACATTTATCATTTAACACAATATAGTGAACACTGGAGGCTTCAGAATATGTTCATGTAACGTGGTCCCAGAACACCACAAAAGCTAAGGAAAAACAACATTGTTAACACATTCGCCGGGCGCAGATGTGGGACCATTAAACATAAATAAATATAAACACTAACAAATTGGTCGATAAATATTGTTATATTAATTTTTAAGGTCAGACTTTGAATTGTTGACCCCCGGGGAAAAATGTTAAGTTTCACTTAAATAATCTGACGCACTGTGCATTTTATATTCCAAAATATGTGTTAATATGATGACGAAACATCGATATAAAAAGGGCTTTTGCTTCTGTTAAATCACACAACAGTGAAATTATATCATATTCTACCTATAATGCATATAACATTTGGTGTGTGATATATAAGATGATATCCCTCACGTTTATGATTTATTCTATTCCTCATAAAGTATGTAACAAAACAGTGTCAAAATAAAATGAAAGTTACCCCTAAGAGAACATAAAAACATATTCGATGCAATTTAGAAAAAAATGCGATAAAGTGTTATTCTCAATATGTTACCAATGTGATTCGTCCGCGACCAAATGTATCAACGGTAAGCTCATATGTGGAAAATAAATGAATATTCATATATGAATATTCAAGTTTATGTGTCTGAGTCTGACATGTATATCCTTGGAAACGCCCTTGTGACTAGCAATATGATGACAAGAACAATGGTTAAACAGATCCCGCCGATGGCGACACCTAGTGCCGCTCGCCGGTACTTCTGAGCCTTGTCGTACTCTCTGACCTTAAATGCATTGTCCGAAAGAACTGTAAAAGAAGGAGATAAATTTGTAAATATATAATATATTTATTGACACATAAAAATAATACAGTTTTCCACAAGAAAATACAGATACATATACTGATAATGAATTACATCTATAACCACATGAAGATAATTAAATTATCAACACAGATAATGCATAAGGCGTATAATCTAGAAACACATGTACCGGTATATATATATATATATATATATATATAAAGATTATCCAGATCGAATGTAAGACGATAAATCTTAATTCATATAGACGTTTCAAACAAAAGGACATACTCTTCATCGCGATTCCTTTATCCTTACTGCACAAATGAACACATGCAAACAGCGTTTACATAACTTTTACCCCCGCCAAGTAATACAATCAAATATACCAACAACAGAAAAAAAAGTGTTAAAAAGTGTGTATGTATATATATACAAATATTAATATCTATATACATATATATATCAATGTATAATATACATATATATATGCATATATATATATATATATATATTTATTAACTAGACATTTCCTGCCACCTACTATGTCTGGACTATGCCCAGACATAGTAGACCCCCACCCCCTTTATAAATAGACCCCCATTTTTAGCAGCATATACTGACACTTGGCATATTTATTGTTTCTTCCATCTAACAATCCACAATCTTGTAGAAGATGTTGGTCCTGTGACCTTGATCTTTTTAAAGATGTGTCCTGTGACCTTGACCTTTGACCTCATGACCCCAAAATCAATTCAGGTCTTGCTTTTCCAATGGGTCAAATTCAAGTCAAGTTTGAAATCCATACATCAATAAAAGAAGGAATTATCATCCAGAAACTAATTTTTGGACAGATGGCTCCTGTGACCTTCACCTTTGACCTTGTAACCTCAAAATTGATAGGGTTCTTCCTCTCTTGGCAGGTGAACTATATGTGCAAGATGAAAGATCTGAGATGAAATGTTTGGCTGAAAATGCATCCACAATCTTTTTAAAGAGGTTTCCTGTGACCTTGACCTTTGACCTCATGACCCCAAAATCAATTTGGGTCTTGCTTTTCCAATGGGACATATACAAGTCAAGTTTGAAATCCATACATCAATAAAAGCAGGAATTATCATCCAGAAACTAATTTTTGGACAGATGGCTCCTGTGACCTTCACCTTTGACCTTGTGACCTCAAAACTGATAGGGGTCTTCCTCTATTGACAGATGACTTACATGTGCAAGATGAAAGGTCTGAGATAAACTGTTTGGCTGAAAATGCATCCACAATCTTTTTAAAGATGTGTTCTGTGACCTTGACCTTTGACCTCATGACCCCAAAATCAATTGGAGTCTTGCTTTTTCAATGGGACATATATAAGTCAAGTTTGAAATCAATACATCAATAAAAGCAGGAATAATCATCCAGAAACTAATTTTTGGACAGATAGCTCCTGTGGCCTTGACCTTTGACCTTGTGACCCCAAAATTTATATGGATCATCCACTATTGGCAAGTTAGCTATATATTCAAGATGGAAGACCTAGGATGAAAGTTTGGCTTAAAATGCATCCACAGTATCTTTTAAAATGCCAGTCCAGTGAACTTGACCTTTGACCTCATGACCCTAGAACCTATAGGGTTCTTACTTTAGTGGTGGGCCATACATAAGTCATGTTTGAAATCCATATGGCTATCAACACTGGAGATATCATAAGAGGTGTGTGATTTTCACCATATATGGCAATATTCAAGGAAACTATCATAGGAAAGGTCATGACCCCAATTTAAAAAAAACATCATCCCATAACCCATACCTATGTATATGCATAATATAAAAGAAATCTGTCCATTAGTTTTTGACTTATAACGCTCACAGTACTGTAAGGTGGCAATTTTGGGGGTATTAAACGGCACGAAAACAAGTAAAGAATAATAGGTGGCGCCACCAGTTTCTGGAACATGACAACCCTATCCATGATCTTCCATCAACTTGATTTTGGGATAAATCCATGCAAGATTTCTTGAGATATTAAAGAATTTGTGTGATTTTCCCCAAAATTGGACCTATTCAAGGTCAAGGACACTCTCCTAGTAAAGGTCATGACCTCATTTTAAATAGGCGTCGTCCTCTCACCCATATCTATACATATACCAAGTTTGGTAAAAGTTCCGTGAAATATTTTTTGGGTTATCGCGCCAACAAGATTTATATTCGGCGGCGGTGGCGGCGGCGGCGGGACCGGTATGAAAACATAGTATCCCCCGACTTTGTCTGGGGATACAATAAATATAAATATATGTACTCTTTTATACTTTCTCTGTCATTTTTGTTATATTACATAACGAGAGAGAGAGAGAGAGAGAGAGAGAGAGAGAGAGAGAGAAGCTGTTTAATAAGGCCAAAGGTGCTCTTAATCAACAGGTGTTCTTATTAGGTAGGTAAAAAGTGTGCTTTAACTGCTTCCGATCCACTATAGGATGGTCTTAATAGACAAGTGGGCTATAGCCTGTCTTTATACATACACACCCACACACACACACACACACACACAAATATATATATATATATATATATATATATATATATATTTATGTCAGAATAGCATCAAAATATAGATTAGCCAAATTACCCCTCTCATATACGACCTATCCATAACTATTGCCAAATATGGTGTAATGTGTATATTTTATATTGATTGATAATTAATATTTTTTTATTAATTTTATATTATTATGTAGGGTGGCTCTATGGCCTGCTGTCACTAAAGTGAAGATAAATATTATATATATATATATATATATATATATATATAATGAGAGATGCAGGTAAAATTGGATGTTATTATAACCTTTTAATTCGTAATATATTTCTTAATATATCTGTAACTCTATCTAATAGTTTGTATAAAGTTGTTGGCAGACTTCTTGGAAAATAACAACAGTTCCACGTTCAAGATTCGAAAGCACATAATTTCTTTTCCCACGAAACCCGGGAACGTCGTCCTTCTGTATAAGTATAACTGAACCACCCAGTGATTAAAAAAAAAAAAACATTGAACAGAGGGAGCCACGGTCGAGCGTTTCTTTTACGTGGGAGTGAAGGAAGATATGCGGGGGAAAATCCAGTTAAAGTCTTCATGTAATATAAGACCTGTTTATACTGAAGACGATTAAATGTCACGGAAACACTTTTTACTAAAAATTTCCCTTTAAAAAGACCAACCTACGCATGCGACCTAATACAGAAGCGACAGACCTCAAAATGTCAACGGCCAATTGTGAATTTATTAAACTACGCAGTAATAAATACTGATTCCATAGAAATAAAAGTTAATGCATGGTTGTGATAGCAAACGATGACGTTTAAAGGTCACAGATAGTAGTGTATATATAACCTTTAAGAACCTAACATGGACAACTCTTTACCACGGACACACACCCATCCAGAGCACGTCTGTGTCACGGACACGTGACTCTTATATTACGGACACGCTAAAACACAGTCCACACATAAGCATGTATATGTATAAGACCAATATAAATATATAACCTGTCTTATATAAATTAAGGCATCTCAAGGTGTCCGTAATGAATAAGATGGCTTGGACATAAGGACAAGGGACTTGTTGGTCTCAGCGCTCAGCTGATATTGATTATGAGAATATTTTCCATAAAAACCTAACTCACTGAGTCTTTCCTTATTCAGGTGAGCCTCATGTGGAAGATAGGTTTGGGATGAAAAGTTTGGCTAAAAATGCATCCACAATCTTTTTAAAGATGTTGGTCCTGTGACCATGATCTATGACCTCATGGCCCCAATGTCAAAATGATTCTTACTTTAATGGTTTCCCATATATAAATCAAGTTTGAAACCTATATATTAATCCAAACTGTGGTTATCATTCAGAAACTAGTATTTAGACGAATGGTCCCTGTGACCTTGACTTATGACCTTGTGACCCCAAATCGAAAAGTTTATTCCACTTTTGATAGGTGCGCAAAATTTGGAAAATGGAAGGTTTGAGATGAAAAGTTAGGCTTAAAATGCATCCACTATCTTTCTTAAGAAGTGGGTCCTGTGAGCTCGACCTTTGACCTCAAAATAAAAAAGGGTTCTTATTTAGTGGTAGGCCATATATTAATCTAGTTTGATACCAACATCTCCATCCAGCCTGGAGTTATCAGCTGAAAACAATTGGAGACATATGGCCACTGTAACCTTGACCTTTGACCTTGTGACCCCGAAATCATTCAGGTTTCATCTCCTATTTGCGGGCCACCTATATGTGTTACATTAAAGGTTTGGGATGAAAAATTTGGCTTAAAATGCATCAAAAGTCTTTCTGAATAAGTTGGTCCAGTGACCTTGACCTCACGACCCAAAAATCTTGCTTCAGAGATGGGCCATATATAATTGAACTTTGACATCGATATGTCAATCAATATGAAGTTATCATTAGAAAAAAAAGTTGACGGATATACAGAGAGAAGAACAGACGGACAGACGAACGAACAGGGTTATTATTATAGGGCACCCGCTTATTCAACCTAATAACGCACAGGGTTGTTAGGACACTAGACGAAACCACAGTTGCAAATCTGATAATAACAATATAATTTGGCAGTCTCACGTTAAAGGAAATAATAGAAAAAAAAATACAGGAGGCGCCACCAGTCTTATGGTACTGAAGAAACCAGTCATAATGAATCAACACACCAGGTTTCGGGACACGTAAAGAAACTGCAGTCGAGAAACTGGCATAATTGCTCTCATCTGACGGTCTCGATTACAGAAAAAAATCGTAGAGAAAAAGGAAGTTGCGCCACCAGTTTTAGAGAACTGACAACCCAAGTCATGGTCAATATTCAAGGTAAGATTCAGAGCAATCCATGCATAAATTATCAAGATAATGATTTTTTTCTTATAATTTTTCAATTATTTCTGGGGAGGGGGGTAATTACAAACCCCTTAGCTCGGAGGATATAGGTCACAGCGACCTAATTTCAGGTTTCCAAAGAGATTTGTTATTGACCTCCCAGGATATTTGGTTACAGATCACCGAGTCCAACGGTGTCAACACGTACCAGTCATTAACAAACAGACACACAGACGGACGGACGACGGACGCTGACCGATCATTATAGCTCAGTTGACTTAGCTCAGCTAAAAAATACCGCGACTCGATTGTTTGTTATTCACGGGTGCTGGTTCGTGATAAGTAGTCTCACACCTTGTTAATATCACCCTGTCCAGGAGAGCGGGGAAAATCGATTGTCTGCTGTCATTTGGTGCGCTGCTGGTCACGTGGTTTGAGAAGATTAATGGACAAAAATGTTGCAAGAAGTATATTCATTACAAGCGGGCAAATCCAGTGGGTTTAAACCTCCCTTACACCTCTTCGTTTCCAGTTTATTTCCCCAAATTTAAAGGCGAACCTCTACCCTTCCCCATACGAACGCTGTGGACTTCTTTAAGTAAACCCCTCACTTCCCAAATCTTTTGATCTGCCCCTTGTATATATATATAAATCCCTCATAACTGCGACCAAAATCGAGACCTCGATAAAATTGGTCGCATTTCCTTAGTGGTTTAAGCGAGGTCATATATAAAGAGTAAAATGGAATCGGGATCTGCAAAAAGTAGTCGTTTTAAGGTGGTCGCTAAACTGAGGTGGTTGTTATGCGAAGTTTTACTGTTTTATCCATCTACGTTTTGTACTGTCACTGTCATTTTTGGTTTAGTTGATTGTAATACGGGACGGGAACCGGCTTCTGTAGCTTAGGGGGAAAGCACAGGACTCAAAGCCGGGAGATCATGAGTACAAATCTAAGCTGAGGCGGTGAGATTGTCCACGGTCTGCCCCTACCCAAGGTGAGCGCTCTGTAGGCTTAATGGGGAGAGATGGTGCCCAACAGGCGTGAGTCACTCACAAATGAGTGCGCCTTTCGTGGGTTCCTCGGTGTGATGACTCAGCAATGGAGATGACAAACTGACAAACACTCAGGACCAGCAGGAGGGATACACCGAGCCAAGTTAACGCAAGAATTATCGCCTTTGTCTCTGTGACGCAGTCCGAAACCGGTATGGAATTCTGCCTATGCATGTACATGATACCTAGTTAAGTAAGCATTAAACAATGCAGTCGGTTATCTCCACCATAAAAATTATTAAAAAGAAATGGAAAAAAAAATTTAAAATACTAGACGGGAGTAAAATTTACGTCGATGCTGGTGTGTGTGTTTATGTTGTATTAAGACAGAAAGACTTATCGTTTTCGGAAAGAGAATCTCCTTTTGTCTCCTTCTCCCGACGTGAAATAACCAGATGAATAAAGGGAATTGGTTAACTCACATTATTCTCTGTATATCTGTATGTATATATATATATATATATATATATATATATGTATGTACATGCATTTGTAGATATACACGGGCGTGTGTTGTGTGTGCATGGGTATGTATGATATGTAGAAGGTATACCGTTAAACTGCCTGATATTGTTATAGTGGGTGGTGTTTATGAGGCTATTGCTGATGTCAGACTATATTATTTCAGTAGAAGTTTTATATCAATAATTGTGATGTTCATTTCTCCTTAATGTATATATATATATATATATATATATATATATATATATATTAATAAAGTACTGACTATTTTATAATCCAATGTAAGGTAGTTTTCGGCATTATACCAAGGTTAATCGCGAACATTGCCACAAGCTGAGATTACCGGACTAGAAATTCCTTCCCAATAAGAGAGAGAGAAAAAAAAAGAATAAAATAACTAATGCATTACCCTAACTAGTACATGTTCTTGCCGACTGTACTGCGGCCTGAAAGTCCTAAGCGGCTCATCCCAAATGGAGTTTTCATGTCCCCAGCCCCTCGGGAGTTAAACAGTAATGATTTATTAAAAAGGTCTAGTGTAATGTCAGTTCAGATATGGTAATTACCGTGAAGAAAGCGCTCAGAGACCCCCTGCGATAATAAACTGCTGACCTCAGCGTGTTTGACGGGCTGCCAAGGCCCGAGGTCGTGAACACATAACGTGTCTCAGGCATTTTTAGAGATGGTAATATGCACGTGAAATTGTGATATGAACTTTTTTGAGTTTGGTAAAAAAAATCCCTGAAAGCCATATTTCCGTATATATTTATTTGTTTATTTGTATTACAGTACAAAAGACCTGAATGATCGTATTTAGGGTGTAGTAATGGGAAACATTCAGGTTATATATATTAAATAAGATTATAAAAATTGACCCATGGGTCTTGACGCTCAGCCGACAAACATGTCCTTTGAAACTATATGGACCGACATTCACACCCACTGAAGAACATGTTTACCATGCGGTTTTGTTCCAATTATACTGGATGACAGGGGCATAAGGGTGATTACAGCTGGTAACAGCGTGATTCAAGCGTATTATTCGACCTGTGAAACCTGGGAAATTGAATAATACAGCACCCGTTTTTTGCGTCTCCCGCCGTTTTCGTGCTTATCCTTCTGCATGCATCTATAGACACTTTTAGCATTCTAAGCATTATCTATCTGAGCCAGGGGTTTAAGCCCCCTCCTCTACACTTTCTAAAATTCTCTATCCACCACTGGAATATTCTAGTCCCATTGCACAAAAATCAAATTTTGCATGATAAAACTTGCAGAGATAATGAGGCCTTTTATGACTATACAGATGCACTCGGCATAGCATATATTTTTACTGCCAAGAATGTGTCAGCTACGCGGGCAATACGGGAATGGGCCAATGAAAAATCGATTACATTTTGGTGTGGGTCCGGTTAATAATCTGAATCAAGGTGGGACTTCCACGAATATACACAAATGTGCGGTCACATATGCCCGATTGAATATGGGAATATGGGCCGAATAATTGAATGCTAACATATGTTGGGGAACATATGCACCAATGAACCTAGGAATATAGGATAATAAATGAATGAAGACATGGATTGTGGAGTACCCCACATAAAGGATCGCCCACATCGCGGAGGCTTGCAGTCGTAAGAATGCATATTTCTTATTTATATTTTTTTTTCAGTCAAACAAGACCGGCAGGAACCCCAGGGACGATCCTGACCTGGGGTCTCCTTGGAGACAATGATGAGATTTCTGATTTTTTTTCTTTTTCTGGCTTATACCAATCGAAATATAAAAAATAAAGGTTTGTTTTCAAGGCACTTATCTCGTACATCAATAAGGGTGCATGGGTGATTTTTAAACCTTTATATTATGGGTTCTCGACAAAATTTATTAGGGGACACGATCATATGATGGTGATAGGGAACAACATGAGACTATCAGAATTGATTTACCAAACAGTAAAATAAAAAAAAATACCAAACAAACATTTTATTGATTTTTTTTTTCATTTTATTTTCTTGAACGAATTGTCCGAGGGGCTGGAGCTCTTAAAATCTAATTTTTTACCAAATCAAAATAAACAGATTTGATGCGGGGGGGGGGGGATTGATGCGCGGTGCCTGAGAAACCAATCCTTTATTTTTCTGGCCTTACAATAACCTTTTCATGGGTCGTGTAAGGTGTTCTGTCGTTGAACCACGTGACTGGAATGACAGGGGGTATCTGACTCCGGGATACGTCAATTAAGCCTTACTGGCACAGGCCCGTGTAGCAGTCATGTTAATGAAACGTCGTTAAACGCCATAAACGGACAGTCAACCTGAGCCGAAACCTTGATCTTTGCCACCGGCGGAAGCGCTACCGTAAATACTATTGAAGCTCGCAGCAGACGACTACGCGTGGCAAGAATAACAGCCTTGCTGTAGTTAATCATGAAAAACTGCTGACATGTGGAAAGCACGGTGCTGCATACATACTGCTTCGCCCTGTGTGGTTAGGAAAAAAAAGTGTCATTTTTTTTCTTGTTTCGGTACATGGTACAGAATTACATGAGCTTGACTATGAATCATCCATAAACAGCGCCCAAGGAACAACTACTATCTCTATACACTAAAGTAATATCCCATTCAAAATTACCCTGTGTATACATATATAATGACTATTTCCGCCTCCAGTTTGTGATACAGTGTATCCATTTTATGGTAAACCACTTGATAGTGATCGTAGAACAGTAAGATACTATTATTATTTAATTTATTTCAGTAATGCATTCATTATGAGTGCTGGTTATTGAACATTTTTTCTATTTCTTTTACCAACAAATTTTACACATATAATTTTACCATTCCGTTTACTGACAATATAACCTTTTCTCCTCGCAACACATGTTTATTTTTAACTTACGGATAGGTCTGGGGCATGTAGGTGTCTATTAAATTAGGATGGGCATTATCATACGATGTAAATTAAAATCTGCACGGATTTAAGGTTAATTATACACGCGCCTGGAAATAATCCAAAAGTTATAAACTACCGTAAATACACCAGAGCAAATGTCTTTGGTTCTATTACAATTTGATTGTTTTGTCTTTGAATCTCAGGCAGGTTTCTCACCAGGGACCTTCCGCCACAAAGTGCGAAGCTTTAATCCCCACACTACGCCATTTCCCCTTTTTTGTAGCATACTGCGCAAAGTCGTGTACGGTGCTCACAAGACTGGTTAGATATTGTAGGTAAAGACATCTTTAACCACAATACACTGCATGGGGCTCATAAATACACCAGGGGCAAAGGGTACAAATGCGATGAAGAGCCTAGATTTGGTCCACTGAAAATGTTGAAGTAGAAATTTGTGCTCAGAAGGCGCAGACCTCCGCCAGGGCAGCTCATTTCCCCCCATTTGGCATTGCCAGAAAAGCAGCGTTTCCCGTTAAAATGGTGATCCGGATCACCCCAAAAATCAATTGTTCCGTGTATCATTGTTGAGCTATCAGGAAAATAAAATCCGTTAATAGTGTTTGGAGTAATCTTGCTAACAGAAAAAAAGATAAACCAACGGCGGCAAAAACAAAACCTCAGCCACATGACGGAGGTAATTACAATTGTTTCAAGAAAAAATTTCTTTGTAAATTCTATATTATGCACAAGGATATTTTTTTTGTGATGGGGATTTAATGAAATAAGTAAAATATGGTTAGCATGTGTATGTTCAGTGTGAACAATTATGACAAAGTTTGATTTTGAAGTTATACTGTTGCAGCAGCGGATCCAGATGAGGAGGGTGCGGGGGTGCTGGGGGTCAAGATTCCCCTTTTTCAGCCGCCGCCACCATTTTAATGGGTTCAGACCAGTGTTTCAAGCCACCCCTCTCCTGGATCCTGGGACCTTTTCTTAGGTTTTATCAATAGTCCTCGTGGGTTGGGCCCCTCCTTTTGATAAATTCTGGATCCGCCCCTGGGTTGTAGTTGAGAAAAGTAGTCTCGGTCGTCCCTGCAATCCTTGTCCTAATGAAGGGGTTTGTTTTGAGTATGAGAGAAATCTGCTTTTTTTTTCTCCAAAAGCCAGGCCAGGGTATCCATTGGCACTGTCAGGCAGGGAGCATGACTGATTCATCCTGTCTTTCAAGGCTGTTCCAGTCTCCACAATGGCTGCGCCAGCCGCTAGTCGGTCAATACCATTCGCCATCTCCTCCCAGTTTACGGGACACCCAGACACATTCTTCATCCCATCCGCCTGTATTTGTTAGTTTTTTATTTCTTCAGTATTTACGACGCTACTGTTGATAATTTTGTTATTTAGGTTGTAGGCACTGGGGGTGTATTCATTAGTCCATATGAGACGCATCAAGCAAGTATTGACTAAATGTCCTTCTCTTGAGCTCTGCATAACAGGCGCACGGAATTACTGTATAAAAAATGTCATATATATATATATATATATATATATATATATATATATATATATATATATATATATATATATATATATATATAAATATATATATAAATATATAAATATATATATATAATCATGCGTCTTTAATTGCCACACTACTGTGTTTACTTTAGAATATGTGTGAATGTAATAGTAGTGTACTCAAATACGACCATTTAAACACAATGAACATAACAATTCTGTTACATAGCCCATTGTAGCATGGCACCTTAATATCTAATATAAAAACACCACACAATGAGCTAAGGGTGATAATAGACCAAAATATTAAACTGCATGACATTCTGATTATCGTTCATAATACATATATACAAATACATGTACATGATATGAGTCTATGATTCCAAAATAAAACCCAAGGATAAGAGTCTAATTAGAAGTGGTATATATAACAAATTTCTTCGTGTATGTTTTGCTTTTCCTCATCATGCAGTTGAGAGTGGGTGTTATTTGGATCTTTATTAATATTTAATTTACAGTTCTATATATGTATCTGATTGTTGACAGACCTCTTGGAATACAACAACAGTTGCAAGCACAATTTAGATCCGTTAGCATATGTATATATATACATACATATATATATATATATATATATATATATATATATATATATAGTAAAACCTGGTCTAACGACCATCTCGGTTTGGCGACCACCTCAATATAACGACCACTTGTTCATGGTCCTGATTCTTGTTTTGTTCTTTAAAATACCTCAATAAGACGACCCCCACTTTATCAATCGTAATTTATGGTCGTAATATCGAGGTTTTAATATATATATATATATATATATATATATATATATATATATATATATATATAGAGAGAGAGAGAGAGAGAGAGAGAGAGAGAGAGAGAATAAAAGCTGTACAAAGAGACATCCAGGCATAGTATAGATCAGACATTATATACTATAGATTCGCTTGATGATAATCCTATTTATACATACATCGTTCTTTGTTTATTCTATATATGTCAGGAATGGTAACCGCATAATGAGAACGGATGAACACTTCATCAATGACATAATTAATCTGATGTCGTTCGCAGCCAATCAAATCATATATTTTTGGTGTTATTTTGTTGGCATTCACAAAGGTTAAAAAAAACAACTATAGATTTGGTTAAAATACACAGGGTTCTATATCTGTATTCAGGTAACCCACTGACTTAACAGTAAATTCTATAATTGGAAGCCGATGAAATTACATGACTTGATACTGGACTTAAATATACTCATATTATTTAATATAATATACTCCAATCCTCTGCAAGATATTATGGTCTTTTACCTAAATTAATGTCGCTGCATCCGATCCAAATACTTCAAGCTGATTTTTTTACAGTATTAATTGACCAAAAATAAATAGGTTGGAGATTCTTGGAAAAAATTTCTAAAGTGTTGTGTATGTAGAAAGATAACCATATTTTATTGGACGACAATCATATACAAACATTTCCGCAAAGTACGTTTTTAGGACTGACAAATGCATAGCCTAACATTCAACCTATGTCACCTCGCGATCTCGTTCTGTCAGTGTGACTTTTCTAAATTGTCTATATTGTATAAAAGGTTGCATGTATAAGGTTAATAGGGGTGAGTAAATTTTTAAAATAAATTCACAAAAGAAGTTTTGCTAGTTGGCGAATTGTGGGTCGCAAACGCCCCAAGTGCATAAAAAGAACTCAGGACATTCAGGGAAATTCCATTTTTTTGCGTTAAAGGAATTCGGTGAATAATTGTGTAGTAATTTGATGAGCTCAGACAGTACACTTTTCTCTATAGGCGGATGTACATGTACGTGCAGATATTTGGATTGATAGGCCATATGTGAGAATTTCATTGATGTGTCATTCAACATTTCATATAAATTCATATATTTGAATATACACATATCCACAAACTCGCTATTAAAACAGTTTGAAAAGATATTTCATGCAGAATAGCAATTTGATTTTACTACTCTGATAACAACTGAAAATATTCATCCATTCTTGTTTAAGTATTTCAAACTTTATACCTGCGGAGGTTTTGGTAATAATACTGTCCTTATACATTCAAACTAATACTGAATTCAATTAAATTAAAAAAAAAAAAGATATTTATAAATAACGCATCATGTGGCGTCACGACAGGCACCCAGAGAATTGATTTGTGATTGACTGTGATGTTTTGTAAAAGAAACGAAATTAACTATAAAAAAAGGGATAACAGATAACTGACATTAAATAAATTATTAAGTGAGTTATCATTACCTTTTATTTATCATTATTTTGAGGACAACTCTAAATTAAAAATACCCAGCTGACACAGAGGAAAAGCTTACATGTGTACCGAGTAGTGGTACACAGATCAAACCAAAACCCATCCCTCTAGATTCTATACGTCCGCATCCCTATAGCCGATGCACTTATGATTAATATATATATATATATATATATATATATATATATATATATATTCATATTTTAATATTGATATATATTATATTGACTACTAATGCTTATTTATATGTTCATGCGTATGACGTTACACGTGTATTACACATAGACAAACATATATATTCAAATATCAAAATGCACCGTCTGTAGGCCTATCTGCTATCTCGTTATCATAACCATGCAACTTAGAACTGGTCCTATATAGAGTCACGTATATAAGAGGGTCGAGTATATACAAGGGTAACACTAACACACGTATGGGCTTCAAAAGAAGCCCTCGAGGAACGAGTAAACAACCAGTAAGACCTATATACTGATAATTCGGAACAGATACACACGTAGTCATGAATGCAGTTACACATTGCACACACATTGTTAAACATTAGTACCGCGTGATCACAAACACATGTTGAGTACTACACACATTATGTAACTTCCAGATTATTCACGAGCAATATGAGCTGATTGTGCCAAAAATAATTCTATTTAAACACTCACCTGATAACACCATTCCAACGCCACCTAGTGGAGAGCAGCAACAACAACAGGCAAACAAGGCCACGTCAAAAAACGTATTTGGCCTTTGGCGATGCGATTTGCGTCGTATAGACCGAGTGACTGTGCTTTGTTCACTCAATTGTCTGGCAAAGTTTCTAACTTTTCGCGATAAATTTCTAGGCTTTGGACTTTTGACATCAAGATCAGCTTGACCCTTGACCCCAATGTCACACTCATCGTCTGTGGGAGATACCGGACTTGTGGCGCCATTAGTTTTGACCTGGTCGCCACTGAAACTCACACTGCGATTAGCCTTGAGTCTTTGCCGCCTGCCTTTGTTTTGTAGTTTAATACATTGTTGTTTGGCATCCTCGGATTCTGGTGTGATTGCAGCGCCATCTGCCTCAGGTACCTCAACTATGGTATGGAGGCTTGGATCATCAGACGGACTCCGATCCGCCATATCTAGTTTGAGACATTTGTCCCCAGGGTTCACTGTGAGTTCTATCTCCTGAGGACATATAACTGCCTGTGGCTCGCCCACGCTGGCCATATCCAGTGGCTTCGTTTTTACCACAGGCTGCGCTGTGCTGCGTACAACATCACTTCCTGAGCCGGGGGCTGTTATGTCAAGCAGTTCCGCTTGGTCTAATGCGGTTTGCCGTGTGAGCCTGGGTCGTTTGGTTTCGTGTGTACACGGCTTGCGTGGTGTGACCGAGCTCTGCGATGTTTCTCGTGCTGTTATATTATCATCATCTGCTCTGCCCGCTTCAGTGTCTGACTCTGCATATCCATTACGACTACCGTCAGCTGGGTGATCACCAAGGTAACGGATGTTTTTTTCTACCGCCGTCTTATCGACTGGCTGGTTATCACTGATAGTGATTCTATTGACATATTTATTGCTTTCCGCGCCAGAGTCACGTGATGTCTCCGTTTCCTTGGCTACTGGTAAATCTGTTTTTATCTGAATAAGCACTAATGTTGTATCTGTTGGCGCTTCTCGCGATGTCTCGCGTTGCGCGTGATCCACGGACTTAAATTCTTCAACTTTTATCCTAACATCTTCTCCCTCATGTTTTAATTTCTCAGAAAATTTATCTTTTTGTCCCTCCTTATCCCTTTTATTGTCTCTTTGCTTTTCTTTTGATTCCCGAATTGGTCCAGATTGATTATTTTCACTTAATCTATTAACAGCTTTCGCCACGCCTGGGTGACGCTTTTTATCACCTAACAAATTCTCCGATCGTTCATGGTTTTTCGTATCATGGTTTTTATCATGTTTTCTGTCATTTCCGTTTCTCCTGTGCTTTCTTTTCTCTCTCACCTTTTCTTTCACTCTTTCTTGATTTTGCATATCATGTCTATGTCGAGAATGCCTATTACGTTCTGTTTTGTTTTCCCCAGCAACCATCCGTTGCCCGTTTTCCTTATTTAAATAACTTAATTTATTGCTTGCACTTGAATCATTTTTTATCCCTGAAAACGCCACAAGCTGAAATTCCTCTTTCGAATTTACACGTTCATCTGCGTGCGTCACTTCTGCACAGCTGTGGTTGTTCTTGTTCACTGCTGTTCTCAAATCTTGTTTGATCTCGTTCGGAGTCATGTGGTCTGTTTCGTATGATTTATTCCATCCCATCTCATCCTCCATTTTATCATCATTTGAGTTACCTAATAACCTTTTCTTGTCACTTTGTTTATCAGATTCACGAGATGCCGCGATATTTTGCCGTTTTAGAGCTGTGTCCTCCGACTCAAATTTACCCATTTCATCTCTCATGTGTGAAGCCATTTTCTAAATATTTTATAAAAGGAATTCCTATCGATACAATGTGTATTTAAAGCAAGGAATGGTAATATAACGAACAAATTCGTTTAGATTGACATTAGTGGAGAATTTTCTGCTTGACAAAACGTTTTTTATATTAGGTTTATTTGAGTATATATTTGCGTCTGTCCCATCAGCGACCAACATTAGTGCCGTCGTACTGTAATTGGGGGAGAAGCATTTGAACCATATACGTTTATGTAAACCGGAAGCAGAGTATATGCCACAATGATTTCTACATTACGTCATTTATATAAAATATTACTTTTTGATATTTTCCGTTATCTGAAACAGAAGTACTTTGATATGTTTCTGGTTTGTTTTTTACGAGAGTGTGATAGATGCAATCTGTCTAATGTTCACGCGTCAGCATTTACATGAACAAAGTGTGCAAAGCGTGGTTTTTCCTCGTCTCGTGACTTTATATGAGACAGTGTGGAATACGTTATCTTACTCATAATCATTTTTTCGTTTGTAAACGTGTTGTTGCCCGTTGATGTTGTATCATGTTTGATAATGCTTAGTCAGCAAGAGTGATACTTTGTTCAGCATTCTCTGTGGTCATCCGATATTGCGTGTGTGCAGCCGTCCTGTAATACAAAGAACAAACGATAACGTCAGGTGTCAATTATTTTATGTACATTTCTGTTCTCTCTCTCCACGCGCACACATACAAAGATACATAAATCTCTCTCTCTCTCTCTCTGTCTCTCTCTCTCTC
Organism: Sipunculus nudus; assembly: GCA_026874595.1. Taxonomy (NCBI): domain Eukaryota; kingdom Metazoa; phylum Annelida; class Sipuncula; order Golfingiida; family Sipunculidae; genus Sipunculus; species Sipunculus nudus. The sequence continues at coordinate 3,126,718 of CM049321.1, read as the reverse complement.
TCTCTCTATATATATATATATATATATATATATATATATATATATACTCAATTGATAACACCATTACAACGTCACCTCAATATATATATATATATATATATATATATATATTTATATATATACATATATATATATATATATATATATATATATATATATATATATATATAGAGCCACTATAGAACGCGAATGTAGGATCACTCACGCACTGTCTAAACGAGGTTATGAGTGTATACGGACGGACGTTATGATGTTTAGGATTTATGTAATGGGGGAGAGTTAAAGTGGCAATTCAAAGTAAGTGGCAAAATTAAGATGCAAGCAGCAGTATATCCGATGGTTGTTGGGCTGAAGCCCGCGTGCTATAGTAGTACCATTATTTTAAGACTTGTATGCTATAGTATCAAATATTCAGAGATACATGGTCTCATTTATGTTTTCCAAACCCTTACCCCACCGAGGTTTATTTACAGAAGCAGGTACAGAAGGGTATAACACAAATATTAAGCGACGTGTGGTAATCAATTGGGGATAAGTGCTCTGAAATGTGGGATAAAAGCGCCCATCTCCTAAGTAAACACAGCCTCCCCTTCAGCAAATACTCTCAATCAGCTCAGAATAGCTCCGAAAAAAAGTATCACGCTATGTCTCCAATTTCTGTCTGTGTGTAAAACTTGTTTGACATTTTCTCTTTCCCAATGTTTGTTGTTTAGCATAGTTATGATATAGACACTGAGATTTGGATATTTATCATGTATTGGGGAAAATCGGGCGCTCTTTTTATTCAATGCCCTGTTTACGAAGTTTTTGATGTGCATATTTTTCAATGCCACCACCAGACGGCGCTTGCTTGTAATACATTTCTCGATCATTCAAATAAGTAAATGAAATCAATGTTCTTACCTTGTCACTGTCACTATACAGGTGAATTTATTTGACTCACTTTATTCAATGATTATTAAATGAGAACACGATCAATACTGAATTAGTCGGTTTGGCAAAATTAATATTTCGGAAATTCTTAGTTATAATTTTACTTTATATACTTTATATATATATATATATATATATATATATATATATATATATATACTTATATATTTCATATACATATATGTATATATATATATATATACTTATATATTTCATATACTTAATATGCTTTCTGTCTCATCGGTGTATAGAAAATCCCGTTCATAGTCACATACAGACCCTAGCCACCTGATGTATATACATGTAGTGGTAAATAGTTTAATATATATTTATAAATAATATTAGTTCCGTTTATTATTATGTTGATAACAGTTCGTAGTTGATAACACATCAAATACCTAAGCTAAAAGAACGTCGCAAAACAAGTGTATATATATATATATATATATATATATATATATATATATATATATATATATATATATATACTAGTATATATATATTTATAAAACCTCGCTTAACGACAGTCTCACTAAACGACCACTTGAGCACGGTCCCGATCATTTTTTTTTTCTCTTCATGTTAGACATTGCTCGGACGACTACCTGGAAAATGAGACAACCCTGTCTAGGTCCCATTGATGGTCGTAAATTCGAGGTATTTCTGTATATATATATATATATATATATATATATATATATATATATATGTAAATATGTATTCAGCATTTCATGGCTTGTGAATGTGTGAACTGCAATGCAGTTGCAAAGCGTTGAAAATCAAACTAAAGTATATATATATATATATATATATATATATATATATATATATATATATATATATATATATACAAATAAAGATAGTTACCATCAAAATTAGGAAATGTGAAGTGTCACAACGACCTACATATATTTTCATATTGGCTCCAAAGTGTAAACTGACATCCAGCTGGTGACACGTTTACCTTACAGACAAAGCTTGTGAAATAATCTACAGTTACCTGACGGTACTTATAATAATGATCCCTGGACCCCATGTTCACTTTACCTTTACCTTTAGCTGAAGGGGGTAAGGGGCCTCTTCTTTTGGTATTTGTACAGCAGACATAGGTTTCAATTTTTTCAAGGAATTGTAAACAAAGGATATAGCTATAAGTACTTCTCTGTAAAATTCACAGCTAATCTTCGGGAAACTAAAATATTTGTATTTCCTGCTAACCTACTTTCATGCAAGTGCCACAAATCCCACTCAAGATGTGGTTTAAAGTTTGACATGTGGTTGGTTTGTGTCAGAGTACACAACTCTGGTTTCCTTAAATATTCATGGTCGGGGGCGCAATGACTATCGTGCCAGGCTCTGGTTCAGCAATGATTAGAGCTCAGACGTGCCATGCCCGATGTTTCCTACTACAACCTGAGGATTTGGGCGTTATTCCGCTCTCAACTCTGCCGATACTTGTCCCGCCGCCACCGAATTCTCTCTGCAGAAAGATCCTCGCCAGAACGCTGTCCTCGGAGTACTTTTGTTTATATATATATATATATATATATATATATATATATATATATATATATATATATCATCCCCTCGCTCTTATCGAACGCTTACGTACATTTTTCATTTCTCCAAATTTCTGGAAATCGCTCATTTATGGGGCTGTCATTTTGCGTACACACTAAAATCCCCGGACGTCGAAATAACGAGCGTGCAGGCCGCTACTTTTCATAATACGTGCATGTGCTTCGCAAATCCCATAGGATTATGACCAATAGCTAAAGCTATAGTTCAGCCATAACTTTGTTACAATGTATATTTAGGTACATTGTATCTCTTTGCCATAGGATTAAATCTGAACTTATAGAAAATAAGGTTTAGTTAATAAGGGGTCGAGGGGTCATTAAGATAAGTACTATCAGGTAACTGTGGATTTTACACAAGTTTTGTCTGTAAGGTAAACGTAAAGCTGTCACTTTTGGCTTTATTTTTTCCTTATGAACGTTACAAAATGCCCCCTTATGCCTAAAATAAAGAATATTCCCTTTAATGCCGTCAGTAGGGTTAATTATATATGTATAATTATGTATATATATTATAATTATTATTTATTTGATCATATATATAAATATATATATATATAATTATATATACCATCATATATATATATATTATATATATTATATATATATATATATATATATATATATATATATATATATATATATAATCACGCACCCTGGCCACACTGCTGTGTTTAGTTTGGTATATGTATGTGAGTGTATAGAAGTACTCAAATACGATCATTAAAACAAAATGAACATAAAAAATTCGGTTACATGTACCTAAATTTCTAATATAAAATCACAACATACCAGTAAAAGTGTGATAATAGACCCTTATGTTACATGATATCGCGATTTTGGGTTCAAAGCACATACAAAAAGAGGATCAGGGTCTATATATATGGTACCAAAATAATGCTCAAGATATACAGTTATACTGGTATAATTCATACAAGCACTTTGAACAAACACATGACACTCCTGGTGTATATGTTTGGCTCATTATGTGTGACCGGGTTCATACAAACAGTATCTGTAATCAAATGTAGAAAAACTGCAGTTATGTAGTTTTTCTACACCATGGCTGTATGCAACACACGCGCATATTTATCTCTCTCTCTCTCTCTCTCTCTCTCTCTCTCTCTCTATATATATATATATATATATATATATATATATATATATTAATGTGTTTGTGTATTCATATATGTAATAAAATATATATGCATATATATGTATGTATATATGTCTATATAAGTGTGTGTATTTATGTGTGTATGTGTGTGTGTGTGTGTGTGTGTGGATGTGTGTGTTGTGTTGGGTGTGAATCTCCGATTAACCTGACAAACATCTGGATGATCAAAAGCAGTTTATAATATTATAATTTTTAACATCTCCTCAAATGCTAACCTGGGCTCAATAAACGGTTTGGCTATAGGCAGTATGTTTAGACCCCTTATAAATGTACTCTCTCTCTCACTCTCACACTATCTCTCTCTCTCTCTCTCTCTCTCTCTCTCTCTCTCTCTCTCTCTATATATATATATATATATATATATATATATATATATATATATAAACGACATATCAATATGCTCTCTTACCGGGTCATCCTGTATTACGAACCCAATAGTAATTTACACCTATAATAAAATGTTATATTATCTGATACGTGTATACTTTACTTTGAGTAAATAGTAAACTTAAAGCAGCGTATGCCTTTCTTAACGATATAATCATTCATAAAACAAATATTGTTTGTAAGTCTTAAAAAGAAGGGCTATGTGGGAATGTTACGAGTTATTTAGACACATTGAATTTCTTAATATTAAAATAATATTGTACGCAATACCTTTATGCATAACAAGCGTAAAAATACCTGACTGAATAACCCAACGTATAGATCTTACAATGATTGACGTTACACAAATACACATTAAATTCACATAGAACATATAACCTGGCATAACATTAAATTAACCTGACGATAACGGCATGGGACCTACCTGTAACTTGTGTATTGGCGCTCCGTTTAGGAATGCACCGATACATTAAGTACACGGTACCTCAGAAGTAATACATGTATATACACAAAGTTGGCCTGTTGACATACCTGAGCGCACCTGTGACCGTAAGTCCGTATGTGTCGGTTCCACTAATGATATAATCCTCCTAAATATTTTGCAAGCCAAAATAAACCGAAGAACTACCAACTCGGCTCTATGTAGTCTGAGCTTATGAGTATTGAGGTATTGTGTTTCGTGTACTTGCCTCGACCTGATAATGCAAACGGAACTCGCGAAGGTTGAGTCATTATAAGAGGTAGGAGTGATGCCCGTCCGCGCATCATGCTATCATCGGCGTGACGTCACATACTCCTCTCGAATTGTACGGGACTCCTCCCCCGCCCACGCCGAAAGAGACGCCTTTGAAGTGTGTCCGTGTTTCTCTTCGGTCTATTTATAAAATTTTGTGATCCGGTGGGGGGGGGGGGTGTTGAAGGATGGTTCTGGTCATGATGACTATTTATCAAACCCCAGTCACATCCATGCAAGATGTCGGTTAATTTGAATCCGCTTATGAATGAACTTGCTGGAAATTTAGGTTGTAATATATGTATGTTTTTATAGACATATACATATATATATATATATATATATATATATATATATATATATATATATATATATATATATATAATGTTTATATAACAATAAATATATACATATATACATATGTATTTGTATATTGTCTGTGTGCTTCAACAATTTAATCCTTTTAATTGAACATGACGCTATTTTACTATTTTATTTATTAAATGTTGATATATTTTATTAATGTATTATATTTGGTTGTGTTTACATATAATTTTTTTTCTAGAAGTAGCATGTTTTCAAGGAAACCCACTTTACACAAGTATTGCATTTGATGATGTTCACATTTTTTTCCAGTAATTACAAATGTAAATTTTGGTTATTTTTCCTTTTTTTTATTTAAATTGCTCAGCCTAACATTACAGGACCGGGATCACCCATAAATTGAGTAAACTGGTTTTGCCGTTGCCTTGTATATCCAATTTAATACATTATCATCTAATTGCACTACGTTAATTATACATGCAGCTTTATCAGGTTTGATAGGCTTATTACACACTATACTTCCTTATTTAAATATTTAACATTACGTAATATTTGTTCATTAATTTTCAGCTTTGTTTGCTGTATACCGATGGACCGGGTATTAATGATCTCGTACAAACCGTGACCCTTCATTTAGTGTAGGACAATACTGGAAGTTACAAGAAAATACAGGAAACCGTGTCCAACTTATATTCATTCACTCAGACGCTTTATTTTTGCTTGCATGCATCTTTAGTATACTTCATACACTATATTACACGTAACTTTTCCATTCCATAATATATATATATATATATATATATTTATAGATATATACATATATATATATATATATATATATATATATATATAATTGTGTGATATATATTGTGTGTAATTGTGTAATGTATATATGTTTTGATTGCCAATGTCATGTAGCAATATAATATAATATAATAAATATAAGGAATATAACAAAACATAACATGATATAATACAATGTGAAATAACACTCTATGATATAAGACAGAATAACAATACTATACCAAAACTATTACTATGCTCTGCTATCTTATGCTTTACTTTATTCCAAATATACCTTGATATATACAGTACTATGCTGTACAGTACATTGCTACACTATATTGTACAAAACAACTTTACAGTACTGTGCTATGCTATACTGTCCTAAACTATACTTTACTATACTATACCATATTATTCCATACTATACTATGCTATACTATACTATGCTATACTATGCAATACAATACTATACAATACTATACTATATACTTTAATATACTATTCTATACTATCCTATATTATGCTATACTATGCTATTCTATACTATGCCATACTATTCTATACCATATTATTCCATACTATATACTATACTAAACGAAGGATCTTTCCAAATCACGCAAAGCTGAGTTTACACAATATCTGCTAATTGATATATAGGGTATGCTGCCCTAGTATTAGAATTCAATTCACAGAAAGTGTAATTCTTATTGGCTTTTTATGCCAAAGTGCCACACGGCAAATTACCTTACTGGGAATGGAGATACAGGTTCACTTGCCGGCATAGGTGTGTATGATCTGACTTCAGTGTAATCATTTTAGTTATCATTATGACACTTGGATGACAAAATGCCAGCTTGATGGATAACCAAATTAGGTATTAAACGGGTCTTTATGCAAAACTTACACTGTGTAGGTGACAAAACTCATCATTTTGTGAAATTTCTTGGATAGTTTTGTATTTAATGGCGTACATGGTGCCATAAAGGTAAAATTCGTGAACTGGGTCTGAAACTGAACTTGCAAAAACGTTTACCAGACCAAAGTTAACCTTGTAAGATGTAACCTCCAAAACATCCAATGATACGATACTGAAATTATATAATAAATTCCTATGCTGGTAGTTTAAAATGAATGATTTAAGCCTATCTAAACTGCTGGCCAGGTAAAACTCCCCTACCGGCAATTTATGTATAAAGTCTGTAGACTATACAGCCGGCACTTCTGGCAGTTAAGAAACTTCCTATTTAATTTGCTCAAAACTTGTCCATAGATTATTTGTTATACTACGGACCAAGAATTTTGTTTAGGATACGATTACACTATATATAGGTTAATATTACGATGTAGTGTAGGCGATTTATGAGCGTGGACACGTATTCAGTTTTATCAGCTACACGGTCACTCATAATGTATGAGAATACTCATACAATGTGAGCACTATAGGATACTACACAATGCTTAATGCATGTATAATTTTATTATTTTTATATGCTATAATATGATTATTCAGTGTACAACACATGCAGCGCTTGAAATTAGCGAAGATATAGAGGCATTTGCCGGGAGTTCATATATTAGTCAGGGGGCCAAAGCAAGTAATTTTGAAAGAAATTGCCCGGGCTGACATAAAATTTTCACTTTATTTTTCGTAGAGGTAGACATCTTGGGAATCAGAAAACCAATGTTGGCAATCAGGACACTCTTGCACAATATTGCACGGAGCCTTTTTTGTACGCGCTGTATACCTTTTTGTGTGATTAGCCCAATTTGGCTCTCTCAGCCCCAAATGGACTAAAAAAGCAAAAAATATCTTAAAATGTAGGTATTTATATGCACAAACAATATAAGACACACAAAGTTGATACGAAAAATTCCTTTATTCATATATGTGAAAAATTATGGCTTACAAGAACCAAAATACTACCAAATTTCTTTTGAGCAATCTCACATAAATGAACACAGTTTCTGTATGCTTTAACACAAAGGCCTTGTTAAAGAATTAAAATTTTATTTGATTATCCTTCTTTCTTTTTAGTAACATGCATTAGTTGCTAAGATGTAAGACACATATCCAGCAATGCCTGTTGTACCCCTATTTCCTTATTCATGAAAATGATCACTAAAACAGGAAACAACAGACAACTTTACTTAAAAATATACTCATACGAAATTTCTTACATTTGTAAGCATAAAAATTACAAACCAACAATTCAGAATCACTCTACCAAGATCAGTTTTCTTTCAAGAATCTGAACGGAGATGTGCTTAAATCGTCTATTGAATGAAAAAAAAATGAAACGTGGTTCATGTTTAAACTGGTTATAGTTTCTCTTACATGACTTCATCTGAACTAAAAAAGTAAGAGCTATTCTGTTTTAAGAGTACTCTTTATGCGCCCTTTCCTCTTATTTAGAAGGTAGCCAACAAAACAGGAAATCAGTATTGACACCATACAAAGTTGAAGCCCTACATATATCTAAGCAAAAAAAACCCAGAAAAATCACGTACCATTTTACATAAAAAATAATTCAGGTAGCAAAGTAAACGTATTCAGTCATAACGATGTTCATCTCATTTGCCATTTATAAATGTCTGTTGTCAATGAAACATATGCTGTTCAGAAAGGACACTTATCATGTTTCATCATCAGAAGATTAGTCACCAGACACAATTCTTCCACACACCCTTTTTCCCGAATAAGGCTGTAGCGGACCTTCGAAAGAGGATATATTTAAGGGGATAGTGGCACCAAAATATATAAAAAGGATAATTGGTATGAAAATGTTCATATTAGTCTCTAGTTTAAGAATATGTTTGGGCACAGGAATAGACATTCGAACTGTCACAGGTAAGGGGTGGGGTCACATAAATGTCCCTAACTTACTTATTATTCAACGTATTCACTTCAAATTACCCTCAATGTAATGCCAAATAAACATAGGCATGAACATAGAAGTGTGGTATTATTTATTAGTGTATGAATAATACTTATAAAACATTTTGGCAGGGCACAAATCATATCTACCAGACCAAGAATATTCTGGTAAAACAATCAGATTTTAATTAATTCTACTTAAAAGAACACAGGCCACAGGAATTTATATTCTATGGGTATAAAGTATAGAAACATGATATAAACACGCTGGAAGTCACGCCTTTCTTTGTGCCCTGGGCTGTTAATTAATAATTTGCATTGCTTTTTATATAGGAAATAATGGGCCGCATTTATACAAGTATTCCCGTCATGAAATGTTATAAAGAATATTGCAACCCAACTTTCAGAATAATATTGCATAATCATATTTAGTACAAAATCATAAAGAGCTGATGATCAGATCAAATAAACCTAAGTCTTGGATAGATTCTGTTCTGTGGCTTAACCTGGATTTTGGTTTTATTTTTATCGCGGTTTGGGAACAAATACAGATTAAATAACAGCAAATAACAATTTGTTCAACCCAAACCTTTATCTACATCCTTTACACTGTGCAAATATAAATGTCAGTCGAACCAGATCTTCAACAATGTCCTGAACTCATAGGAGCATCTCTGTAATTTTTCTAAAATATCTTTTTTTTGTTTCCTTTAATATTATTCTTCTGTTCTGCTCTTTATCGTCATTTTGTCCCTCTCTCAGAGGGGTTTAGATTTAGACGATCAGTTTATGCTAATCAGTTGAGCGACATGATTCTTTGGGCTTGTGTTTTGCACTACTCATCAAGTTATTGCCAATTGAGTTTGGCAAATATTTCTTCACAATTTACTTTCAGCCTTTCAATATTTTGCAACTGATCATAAAAATGAAGTTTGAATAAACTCAAGGCAGCCCTCTCTTTACAATATGTACCAAGAGTTGTGAAATTTTGCATCGGATGGTCCACTTTGGTTTTTTATAGGCCTATTCATTTTAACATTTCTTATTAAATGGATTCCTAATATGGGTAGCACGAATTGACTGTGAATTGAATAAACATATTGATCTTGGATCAACTTTATCATCGGAAAAAAAAGAATGATAACCATTAAACAGAAATATAATTCAAGTGCAATAGTAATTGTGAAAATTATAAATATATCAACCATTCTACAGTTATTCCTGGTTATTTTATTTCTACAGTTATTCCTGGTTTTGCATCAGACCACAAAACTGAAACAGAAAATTTTAGTCAGATGAATTTCAGTATAATTGGACCCACTTTAATTAAAATTCACACAAAAACCATTTGCCCTACAGAAGTTGCATGGATAAACTTCAAACATCCATTTCAGTTTTTTTGTTTAAATATCCATCATTTCCTGAAATTGCGATATACTGCATGCTGAAGCTTTTACGTGATGCCACCTACTTCAATTTGATCTTGCATTTTCTTTTTATTTTTACATATATATATATTTATATATATATATATATCCCATATATATATATATATGAGGAGAGCAAAAAAGGTTTGTGTTGAATAAGAAATATAAAATAATTGTATAGTGTACAGTTCCTTTATCGCTAATGCAGGAACATCCTTTTAAACGTTTTGATGTTCTACATCCACAGGACACAGTTCTGTTAATGTCTGGCTTTGCTGATTTTGACATCATTACTGGTAAAAGTTTTCTTTTATCTATGGTCTGGCAAAACTCTGTTGGTGATGGCAATTCTAGATGACTTCGTTTTGCCCTCATGCAAAGTGTCATAGATATATAGTTGGCACAAATCCCTGAGAACATGAAATCTAAACGCATCCTCTGTGGGAGGTAGTGCTCTGAGATCTGGCTTTGTCAAAGCATACATGTGTTGTCTGAGACTATCGACAGAATCAAAACCACTTTGTCAACATCTGTGCTTACTGTATTTGTGCTTCTGTAGAGTTTATCTTAAATATTACCAGCAAAGGCGCTAACGTGCTGAAAATTACATTTATTACATTCAATCATATTTGAAGCAAAATTGAAGGAAACATACAGATTTCAGTAAGAAAATGGCTATTGCATAATAATCTAAAATTAATTCTAAGCTGAAACAAATGTACGTACATAGAAAAAATTCTAGAATTTTGGAAAATTTGAAGGGTGGGGCAAGTTATAGGGCTCACAATCGCTAACATATAAGCGATGTCGTAAACATTCTTACAGCTGTCAAAGCCCTAGTTCTATGCCAATCGATGGTACCATATTTGTGAAAATATATACAAGCAAGTAACATCTGTGAATTAAAAACGGACCAGAAGCAGGTAACAAAAAAGTCATAAAATTACTCAACCTTCCGAAACAAAAGCAACACTAAAAGTACTTTTGCAAGAGTATTGAGACTGCCAACATTACTTTCCAATGTCTAGGATGGATCTTCTAAACATATAAGGGGTGTAAAATTTTATATCTGAGACTGTAAGGTACGCCCCTATTTTTGCACAGTACAGAGTTCGGCCCCTTGACTATATGAAAAGGCAGTTACTTTCCCTGTTGTCGACCCCCTCGCCTTGACCGGCAAAAATAATAATAATAAAAATAATTAAATAAAATTAGGGATTTTTCTTGCACTGTCTCAGTTATAAACTGCTCTAATTCTTTGATACCCTATTGTGTGAAGTTTTTGTTCTTACCGCCAAAAAAAAAACTCAATGTTAAAGCAATTGAATTCACATGACAATTAGTTCCACACTGGTTACCGCAATCAGTGGGACACACTTTTCAATGAGCATGCCGTTTTTGTTTTGTTTCATTCCCACTTCAAAAGGAAAGAAACATGAAACAGCTCGTAAATGCAGTTAGTTCAGAGAGTCTGCAATAAGTGTCTGAAAGGCTCAGTAGCAATTATTACCGCATAAAATATATCTCAGCCCGATCACGAAATCTTGTGAATAAAGAACGAACACACACATACACATTCATATATTTAAAACATGTGCACTGTCGTTATTCATATGTTCATTTATTCCTCCCATATATATATATATATATATATATATATATATATATATATATATATATATATAGTAAATATAATAAGAGATAGTTAACCAGACTCAAGTGATAGGTTTTTGACGTCATCGTTATAATTATCATTAGTTAATGACGGTAACATCACTAGACATCCAGGGGTTGAAATCCGCTCTCACCGGAAGGAGGTGGGAAATGAACCACTCACCATGGCAACTGGCAGTCTGATGTTATGTTCCGTTTCCTCTCGCTGGAATTTTGCCCTGGGTAATTAGGATGCTCAACTTTGATACGGAGTCAGTTTCGATTTTTAAAATACGACCTCAGATGGGTAAATTGATATAATAACTTGTTTCAGTTCATCTAAGATGTACAAGCACATAGAAGTTTATACTTAAGCTATATTAAGCCACAACTTGAACTCAATTACATGTTGTGATCCATATAGCGCTGGTCCAGTGACGCATCTATAGATGGGCAGAGCGGCTGTAGCCCAGGGCCCATGCACAATGTCGACGGCATCGGCTTAATTTCCTGTTAAAAATTATAGAAAAATATTCCATTTGTAACGATAAGAATATTGTATCCACTTCAGGACACATTTGCTGGACCAATATCCGTAACTCAACATCGGTCCTACATAGCTCACAAAATTCATCATTGGTTTCGAAAATGTACAACCCACTATCGTAATTCGTATGAAACACTCTGGCTAATTTTTATAAAATTGAACAGAAAACAAAAGTAACTTTCCGGATAAAGAGTACATCTGTCAAAACGGAGTAGGAACAGCAGAGCAATTACAGAACAGTACTCGAAGCTTCAGTCGAACTTTCTCCGAGGAATAGTGTTAAATGAATTTATCCTTGTCATAAATTACAAATTTTGATGAACCTGCAAACAATAAAACAATAGAACAATAGTCACAATGATTTTGAAAAGTTGACGAAGGATTCTAGTAGAAAAGGTCTGTAGATAATGCAAACTTACCCTGAACATTGCCGCCACAAAAGTATGCGTCATCAAGGTAACCTTTAAGGTGCGTGATCGGACAGTTTCCAGATTCAGAGATAATATTAAGATCATTCGTTCCCTTAATGGTCAGTTATGCTGCATTCGTCACCTCTAGGATGTACGGTGATCGCCACGTAAATATCAAGTGGCGAAACGACTTCTAACCTTTCAGTGCCCAATTAACAAAACATAAGTCCAAATTACAGGACTTTAAGGTTTTCCCACTAACTAAACAGAAACTGCTTAAGAATACATGTTTCATGTCACATTAAATTTTATTTGTCACTAAAAATAATGTTTTTTTCACTGGAAAAAGCATGTTTTATTATTTGCTCCATGGATGCCGTCATTGCCGGTGATAAAGGTGAAGGTCGCAAAAGTGGGAAAAATGGGGTTACTCCAACAACTGGGCTGAAGGGACCAACTCTCCCCCCCCCCCCCCAAACCAATACCAAACCTATTTTTTCATATTTCTACATACCTCTACTTTGTACTTTCTACTAACCGTTTAACCTAGAATAACATTTTATCCATCACATTGTTGCATTTACCATGCCCGTTCAGATGATATATAAAATATGCAAATAAGGTCAGTATTAAGGTAAACAGGGGTCAAAAGGTCATGAGATTTTCCCCTTGGCAAAAATCTAGAAACTGACGAATCAGTATTGTTACGGAACCTAATATCAACAGATCACGTATGTGTAATGGACATTCATTTTGTCAAGGAGATATAGAAAATCAGATTCTGTAACACTAGGCAGCGTGAAATGTCCAGGGGAATGAATAAAGAAGTCAGTGGGTTTTTAGCTCAGCTGACTTTCAGTCATGCTGGGCTATAGCGATGGGTCTTTGTCCGGCGTCCTTCCGTCTGTCCGTCCGGCCGTCCGGCCGGCCGTCCGTTAGCAGGGCACAAATCGTACCCATAGGGGCTAGGGCCATGAACCCTATGCAGTCTTAGAGGTTCTAAAAAGATCTCCTTGCAAACCTGAAATTAGGTCACTGCGACCTATATTCTCGAAGTTATGGGGTGTGTTTGCACCCCCCAGAAATAATTCTTTTAGCCAAAATTTTCATCCAAAACCTTCCATCTTTCACATACAGCTCACCTACCAACAGGGGAAGAACCATAATTATTTTGAGGTCACAAGGTCAAAGGTCAAGGTCACAGAAGCAACTTCTTTGAAAAGCCTCAGGATGCATTTTAAGCCAAACCTTTCATCCCAATTCTTTGATCTTTCACATATAGCTCACCTACTTAGTGGGAGAAGAATCCTATAGATGTTGAGGTCACAAGGTCAAAGGTCAGGGTCACAGGATCCACTTCTTTGAAAAGGCTGTGGACACATTTCAAGCTAGACCTTTCATTCCAAACCTTTCAGCACTGATATCGCTTCTCTGCCAACAGGGGAAAAAGACCTGCTGATTTTGAGGTCAAAGGTCAAGTTCACAGCACCCTCTTCTTGTGTGGAGTCATTTTCAGCAAACTTTTCAATCTACACTTTCCATCTGTCATATATGGCTTACCTACCAATAGGAGAAGAAGCCTATTGATGTTGAGTTCAAAAGGTCAAAGGTCAAGGTCACAATATTGTTCTAAATGCTTGTGAACATATTTCAAGTGAAACTGTTCAACCCAAAGCTTCAGTCTTTCACATATGCCACATCTATGCATCACTGAATTTGATTCAAACTTCATATTTATGGGTCTTTTTGCATGAAGAAATAACTAATTTGATTTTGAGGTCAGCTGGTCAGGAAGTTAAAGGTTACAGGTCTAAGTTATTCACTCATTGGTTGCCAAGTAATTACCCCGGCCAGATGTAAGTGGTTAGTAGTTACCCATCATTTAGAAAGAATCCAGTTGATATGTTGGCAAAAGGCCAAGGACATAGGTCAGGGATGTTCACAATACCTTATTTTGTAGACCATCTCTATTTTTCTTGTTTTCTTGTATATATAACCATATGGCACTCACAACTGGTACATCTCACTATGTGCCCATAATTGTCAGTGACACTTGTGATATATGACTCCCTTTTGTATCAGCTCATGGAGTGATAAGGATATATCATTAGTGCATAACAAAAACACTGTTGCCGGAATGCTTTGGCCAGGCATTAAGACTATGAGAGTTAAGTGTTAAGTTTAGCTACTGATTTATAAAATGATGGGAACATTTTGCAGTTTATATCATGGAATCATAGCAATAAACTCAGTTTTCTAGATATCTGAATATTATTATACAAATCATCAGATATACCAGCAAGTGTTTGTTCTGATAATATGTGGGTCTGTACCTGGATTTAGGATGGCTTTATTTGATTACAAGACTCTTAGTGATGCTTTCTGCATTTCTTTTCTTTTAGGTTTGCAGTTTACCTACCCTGCTGACCCCATTGAATAGCAAGCTGATAATTAAAACAAATTGGACTTGTACGTTTTACATTTGCATGTTCATAATCTGATATGAGAGTTCTCCAACCTGATCATGCCTTTTGAATTGTTTTGGACATTCATAACTGTTACATTCTTTGAAGCAATTGCTACAAGTTTAGTGTCTTATTGGAGGATATGTGACTTGTCAGAAAACCATTATGTCTGCCAGGTAGCCATTTTAGAAATCCTTTTGCCAGGACAGTTTCTGTGATTTTTTTATGATGTTTGGTCCCTTTTAGAGGATGTTTGTTGTTCAATTTCCGGCCTGTCAGAAATCCAATATGGCCACCAGGACGCCATCTTTAAATTCTTTTAGAACATATTATCTCAAGAACTATTAAAGTGAATGCAGTGGGATGTATATTAATGTAATCGTGCATTGGGTCAAAGATTTCTTAATAAATATGACCATCATTTATGAAAGCTCAGTACAGTTGGCTTGTATTGAATAAAAATTAATATGGAAGCACCCGTCTCACAATAATTCTTGCATGGATTTCCTTGATCTTTTGCTATATTTTGATCTTATATGTGGCCTGTGTGGTATTCCTTTTGAGACTGACAGGTATCAAGCAAGCTGTGGGATTAGCTCCTGATAGCTCAACAGCCATACATTTTGCCTCAGACCATCATTCACTATGTTCTAACCAGACATATATGATAAGAATTTATGGCAATGTAGAAAGTTTAAACAAAATTGGCATATAGGTTCTGCAACAATTTTACTAGAAGTTGTGAATTGCAGCCCATGATGTCGCAGGTCATGCTTGGCAGCTGAGCGTCATGACCCATGGGTCACTTGTTGTTAACAAATAATCATCAACAACCCGAACACTACAATACACCAAATCAATACAATGACACAATATAACAGCAAATCAATACAATCACACAGTAAAATAAACAAAGTGCACAGTACCTGGATACCACCACTGTCTCAACGATAAGTCCTTTTAAATGTATATGCCGAATGAAAAGTCCACACTAATCATCTCAGAGAATAACAGTCCAATTTAAAGCTCTTGTAACAATCCAAAAAGTAAACTTGAGGCAGGCAGCATTAAATTGTATAGAGTTAATAATAGTAGAATCCCTGAAAATACTGGATAATCGGACAGGTCCCACAAACTGACATACACACGTCTGTGTCCGCTGGAATATTCTCTCACCTCTCTCCTGGTTTAAAACACTGCCCCCTATTTATAACTTCTCATCCCCAACTCGAGAATTTTCCACTTCTCGAACAGTCTAAAGAATCCAACACAACACACAGTTAAAACACGCGTTACAGGAATCCTCTAGAAAAACATCGCTGTGTCTCAACATATTAGGGTTCACACGTGAGCTCGCCCCGGCTCGGCGGGGCGAGAAAGCCCCAACCTATTATGACAACGAGAGTTCAACCAGTACGGATTAAACTGAGAATGCGATATGCCGAAACGGGCGCTACAACACGAGTTACGCCCGTGTCACACAATAAAAAGCGCACCTGTAACACTATTCTACTGTATTGATGAAATATATCAAATGGTCAATGTATGGCCTGATTTGGGTTTGTATCACACACTCGGAAAATGTTGGCTCATTAATGTTCAAGGATTATCCAAAATAAAAGCACCTGAACAAAGACACTGATGGAATATAAAGGAATTTGTGAAAACCCAATGTGAGGGGTAGGGGAAATTAAAATGACCATAACTACAACTATTTTTTAAACTAGAACAATAAATTACCCATCAAATTGTTGCATCTACCAAGTCCGATTAGATTATATATAATATATACAAAAAAAGGTCAGTATTGAGGACCCCAGGTGTCAAAAGGTCTTTAAATTTCAGCCTCGGCCAAAATATGGAAATGAGCAAGCCAAGAATAGGTTTGTGACATACATTCAGACAATTTTGGTTCACATATTCCCAAGAATAACTAAAAAACTCAAAGTAAATCCTGAACAAATGACAGTGGTGCAATATCAGAAATTTGTGAGAAATGTCATGTTAGGTGTAGGGGGATTTAAAATGACCTTAACTCGATAGTTTTTGACCTAGAACAATAGTTTTCAATTGAATTGTTGCTTTACATGTCAATTAATATGATTTATATATATATATATATATATATATATATATATATATATATATATATATATATTGCATTCAGCTAGGGTCAAAAGGCCATTATATGTTTGTCTCGACCCATATCCAGTATCTGGCGACTATTCTTTGCTCTCTTTGCTATGCAGATAGATCAAATGATCAAAATACAAATTATGGCCCGAAATTAGTTTATAAATTACATTCAGACAGTTCTTGCTGTTATGCCGATAAATGCAAGGTAAATTTATGTATTGTGGTCAGCATAGGTGAACAGGTCCTGAAATATTCCTTCAGCAAAATCTTGAAAGTATTGGTTTATCAATACTTTGTATGCTGGAAATAGGTTAAAGGGACATATATAAAGGTACTTGCTTATAACAACGTTGTTGTAACAGTCAGATGTAGGTATCAGGAGACCTCTGGCCTGTGTGGTATTCTTTTTGAGACTGACAGGTACCGAGCAAGCTGTGGGATTAGTTCCTGATAGCTCAACAACCATACATTTTGCCTCAGACCATCATTGTATCGCCAGACAAAGTCGGGATACTATGGTTTCACGACGGTCCCGCCGCCGCCGCAGAAAAACCTTGTGAGTGGGAAAACTCAAAACATATTTCACTGATTTTTTTCAAACTTTACATTTGTATAGATATAGGTAAGGGGACGAAGCCTATTTAAAATGGGGTCATGACCTATGCTAGGAGAATGACCTTGATCTTGAATAGGTCCATTATTGCTGAAAATAACACAAATTCTTAATATCTCAAGTAAGCTTGCATGTACTGGTCTAAAAATTAAAGTGACCGAAGATCTTGGATAACCTTGTGATATACCGGAAACTGGTGGTGCCACCTATTATCCTTTTCTTGTTTTTACGCCTTTTAATACCCCCATAATTGCCACTTGACAGTACTGTAAGCATTATAAGTAAAAAAATAATGGACAGATTTCTTTCATATTATGCACATATAGAGAGATGGGATATGGGATGAGGTCTGTTTACATTTGGGTCATGACCTTTACCATGAGAGTGGCCTTGACCTTTAATGTGTCCATATTTGGTGAAAATCACACACCTCTTATGATATCTCCAGTGTTGATAGCCATATGGATTTCAAACGTGACTTATGTATGGCCCACTACTAAAGTAAGAACCCTATAGGTTCTAGGGTCATGAGGTCTAAGGTCAATGTCACTGGACTTGCATCTTACAAGATACTGTGGATGCATTTTAAGCCAAACTTTCAAGGTCTTCCATCTTGAATATATAGCTCACTTGCCAATAGTGGATGATCCATATCAATTTTGGGGTCACAAGAACAAAGTCAAGGCCACAGGAGCTATATGTCAAAAAATTAGTTTCTGGGTGATAATTCCTGCTTTTATTGATGTATTGATCTCAAACTTGACTTATATATGTCCCATTGAAAAAGCAAGACTCCAATTGATTTTGGGGTCATGAGGTCAAAGGTCAAGGTCACAGGACATATCTTTAAAAAGATTGTGGATGCATTTTTAGCCAAACATTTCATCTCAGACCTTTTATCTTGCACATATAGTTCATCTGCCAATAGAGGAAGACCCCTATCAATTTTGAGGTCACAAGGTCAAAGACGAAGGTCACAGGAGCCATCTGTCCAAAAAATAGTTTCTGGATGATAATTCCTGCTTTTATTGATGTATGGATTTCAAACTTGATTTGTATATGACCCATTGCAAAAGCAAGACCCGAATTGATTTTGGGGTCATGAGGTCAAAGGTCAAGATCACAGGACACATCTTTAAAAAGATTGTGGATGCATTTTCAACCAAACAATTCATCTCAGATGTTTCATCTTGCACATATAGATCACCTGCCAAGAGTGGAAGACCCATATCAATTTTGAGGTCACAAGGTCAAAGGTGAAGGTCACAGGAGCCATCTGTCCAAAAATTAGTTTCTGGATGATAATGCCTGCTTTTATTGATGTATGGATTTCAAACTTGACTTGTATATGTCCCATTGAAAAAGCAAGACCCCAATTGATTTTTGGGTCATGAGGTCAAAGGTCAAGGTCACAGGACCAATATCTTCAAAAAGATTGTGGATTGATAGATGGAAGAAACAATAATTGCTTGCCAAGTGTCAGTATATACTGCTAAAAATGGGGGCCTATTGTTAAGGGGGGGGGGGGGCTATACTATGTTTCGGGATACTCTGGCACCTGCGGTGCCAAGAAATATCTAGTTCACTATGTTTTAACCAGACATATATGATAAGAATTTATGGCAATGTAGAAAGTTTAAACACAATTGGCATATAGGTTCTGCAACAATTTTACTTGTTGTGAATCGCAGCCCATGATGTCGCAGGTCATGCTTGGCAGCTGAGCGTCATGACCTATGGGTCACTTGTTGTTAAAAAGCTTATACTTAAATAAATAAAAATGGTTACCATTATGAGCGCTTCAATGGCGGTAAAGGCACGTCATTTCATTAGTTTAGTCGTCACTTTATAACTTTCTTATAGATCCTACTTTACAGGTCCAGTTTGTATTGTAATGATACAGTTTATATTTTTCTCCTGAAGGAAGAGTAACTATATAAGCAAGAATATATCAAATGTTGACAAAACATTGACAAAACAAGGGTACGTAACAGGAATAACAATTATAACTATTCCAGATAGCCCTTCACATAGATTACAGGTCTTTGCCATATTTCAAAACCATCTTTTAGCAAGAACGCTAGAAAATGAGCATTATAATCTTATATTAGCTTAACTGGCTTAAAAAATATTGTTCTATGTCAAATACTTAGGATTACATCATGGCGTTACTAAAAAAATCTTGACATTGCATCACACTTATTTTGATTGTTAAGTTGCTTTTATTTTGAGTAATCCTTAAACTCATGTGAAGCAGAACAGCCTCAATGTATGTTACACGTTTATTCCGGGCCAAATTTGATCATCTGTTCTATATCCACCATACAGAGTAATAATGAGTCGCTAGCTTCTATTTATGGCCGAGGCTAAAATTTTATGACCCCTGTTGACCTCGATATTGATCTTATTTGCATATGTTAATACCATCTAAACCGGTATGTCAAAGACTACGAACGCTACTTTCCATTTGTCAATTAGTATATACGACAATACCCAGAGGTTACGAATGCAGCAATTACTATAACTGTACTAGCGAACAATTTTTTTTCTGGTACAAAAAGAAACAAACTCGAAGAATCAGTATATACTGCCTGTAGTGAGTAATTATTTTTGCAAAGGTATAAATAACTCTTTTATAAATGCTAGAGTAATTTTTTTAATGTTCTACTTCCACTGCTAAAATAATACAAAATAAAGAAGGGG
Organism: Sipunculus nudus; assembly: GCA_026874595.1. NCBI lineage: Eukaryota > Metazoa > Annelida > Sipuncula > Golfingiida > Sipunculidae > Sipunculus > Sipunculus nudus. The sequence continues at coordinate 3,105,972 of CM049321.1, read as the reverse complement.
TTTAAGATTTGTTGATGGTAAATGTGTCCTCCCTCGGTTTCGTAGTCCAAGGTTTCGTCTCAAATGGTCCAAGTCTCCTAATGGCAAATCTAGGGAAACTTCAAAGGCGATTGTCGTAAGGAACAAGTAATAAAGGAACAGTAAGTTCACTGTAAGATGACATTGAGGCCAAACGCGAGGGTGACATTGAAAGTAGTAACTGAAAAACATGATGGTGGAGACTGAATAGTTCTGCTTAATATTATTACAATTCTGTTCAATATTAATAAGAAACTGTTGAAATTATAAATAGTCCGTAGTTTCAAGACAGAATTGGGTCACAGTGACCTTATGAAAAAAAATGGTGTTAACTAGCTATAGTAAAGTAATAATATATAAGAGATATCCTCACATATATACCCATGATAACATTTCATTAAGTTAACCTGGTCGAGAGACTTAACTGTTGCGCTTTTCCACGAATTAGAACCAATTGTAATGCAGAAATGTGATATAAGATTGATATGGGTGGCAGCATGACTGATGAATAAGCATTTTAAGAGTGGTCCTGGCCACGGACGTAGAGCCGGCCTCAGACCCGGACGCCTACCCAATGAAATAATCCACCGATGGACGATGGGGCGTATAATTATCGATTGCAGTAAATAATTCAGGAAAACGACCAACTATATCCCATTGTTATGATGGATCCCTTTAAAATTCAAGCATCTTTATTCAAATAGGTAGCAGACCTATTGAATTACAGGCCTGTCACAATATGGCCATCAGACCACAATCGGTGATTTTCATTCACGCGCTACATCTAAACAAGATCATGCTTTTTTTTCTCATATCAAAGGGGATGATTGGAAACTATGAGGGCTCCAGACCTATTGAATTACAGACCTTTCAGAATTATGATATGGCTATCAGAGCACAATCGGTGTTTTTTTCCCATCCGATATCTTAACAAGAACATGCTTGATCTTTTTCATATCAACAGGAGTGATTTGAAACTACGAGGCATCCAGACCTTTTGAATTACAGACCTTTCGAAATTATAACATGGCTATCAGAGCAAAATCGATGTTTTTCCCCATGCGATATTTCAACATAAACATGCTTGATCTTTCTCATATCAACAGTGATGATAGTAACCTATGAGGGCTCCAGACCTATTGAATTACAGACCTTGCGGAATTCAAATCTTGCCGCCATACCACAATCAATGATTTCCCTTTGAGCGTGATATCGAAACAAGAACATGCTTGATCTTTGTCTTATCACAGGGATGACTGGTACCTCGAGGGCTCCAGACCTATTAAATAACAGACCTGTCGGAATTTTAATATGGCCGCTAGAGCACAATCGGTGATTTTATTTCGCCGGCGATATCTCCACAAGAATATGCTTGATCATTCTAATACTCACAGGGATGATTGACACCTATAGGGCTCAAGAGCAATTGAATTACAGATCTGTCGACATTCTAAATATGGCCGCTAGAGCACATTGGCTGATTTTATTTCCCATGCGATATCTTAACAAGAACATGCTTGACCTTTTCGAAAATCCAGTGATGACTGGGGCCTATGAGTGCTCCTGACCTTTTGAATTCTAGACCTGCCGGAATTCCAATATGGCTACCACACAACAATTGGTGTTTTTTTTTGTTGCGCGCGATATACTTGTATCAACAAGAACACACTAGATCTTTGTCATATTCACAGGGAACATTGGGGCCTATGAGGGCTCCTCTCCATCAAATTACACACCGCCACATATGCAATATGGCAGGCCAGGCCTAAATCGGAGATTTTCTGTCGCAAACATTTTTATAAACAGAATACCCTTGATCTTTTCAAGTTCTCAAGGATGATTGGTGCCTATAAAGACTTGAATTACAGAATTAAAATATGGCCGCCAGAGAACCATCGATGATTTTGTATTGCATCCATTATTTCACACATGTCTTCTTTATTATGATTAGAACCAGTAGGATTTTATTCACTCATGCATACTGATAAAAACCTGTTTCTGTTTATCATATTTTAAAACTATAAGCTAAACTTTTTACCAATAGGTAAAAAAGTCCAGCACTACCAGAAATGCGGGGTAATCTGTGGACCATTGTCCGGCCACACCCAGTTACTATTATCAATATTATTATAATTATTTTGGTGAGGTAATATAAAATAAGTTATTCTTTATAAATCCCTTGCAAGGAAATTACATTGTGCCTGCATAACAATGAAAAAAGGGGAAAACTGAACCGTTACAAAAATACACCAAACATCATTAAAATTAATACTATAAAATAGCATTATATTCAAAGAAGTGCAAAATATATACAATGTTAATTGATACACACGAAGTAAAATACCCCATCGCAGAAAGAATATCACAGTTATACCTGTCCCTCATCCCCTACATTCACACATTGTTACGGAACCTAATAACAACAGATCACGTAATCGTGACGAGCATAGATTTTGCTACGGAGATAAAAAAAATCAGATTCCGCAACACTAGGCAGCGTGAAATGTCTAGGGGAATGAAAAAGGAAATATCTAGGGGAATGAATAAAGAGGTCAGTGGTATTTTGTTAACAAATAATTATAATTTATTCCTAGAACAATCTTACCATTACAATACGGTAAATCAATACAATTACACAGTATTACAATAACAAAAATGTACAGTACCAGAGTGTCCGGATCCTAGGCTTTGATTTCTGGATACCACCACTATCACAGCTCAACAAGAGTCCTTAAACACAAATAATCCACGTTAACAGTTCAAATAAATCTTCCCAGGGAATAGACCAATTTCATCTCGGAAACAATCTTTGTCATTCAAAAGTGAAGTTCTCCTAATAATCCCAAAGGCAAACTGGAGACAACCCGTATATAAAGTCTGTATAAAGTCCGCAGAAGATCTGCAACTTCTGCAGTTATCGTAAAGGTCCCAAAAAACTGACGAGAGAGTCACACTCTTCCTTGTCCGCTGGTATTTTTCTCTCTGCCGGCTCAAAACACAGCCCCTATTTATAGTTTTTTTTTCACTCGAAGCCCGGAGCCTTCCATTTGTAACCCTCTAGACTATACTGAACGTGACAGTTCTGCAAATGCGGTTCCCATAGCAGCGCACAGGGTTTGCGCTTAACACGAATCAGAATGCCTAGCACATGCCAAGTTATGTAATATCTTGCGCATAACAAACAGATACATGTAACAACATCGACTCAAATAACACATGCTGCCTATGGTAGCAAATGGTAAAATAGTATGCCGATGGTTAAACGATCAAGGTTTAGTGAAAAGGCCCGCGGAAAGAAAGATATATTATATGGAATAGTTAAATGGGTTGGTGTCAGCAGACGCCCTCCTCACCACATCTGCTATTCATCGACAGATGTGGAGAGTAGTTTTGTCGTAGTTGGTGTGTCTCGTCTCTCGTGATATCATATAGGTTAGATTTTAGCACTTCTTAATACAGTGTACTTATGTCGTCACGTTTCCTCCCCACTTTTCCCGCCCGTTCTCTATTCTAGTTTTTTTTTTTCTTCTCCAGCTTGGGCACGTTACCACCCCTGTAAACAACACCGAAATAAAAAACGCTCTGTGTGATGGGGTTATAAATTGAACCAAGCAAATCCCAACGAACCGCATCAAATGACCGCAGTTTACGTAGAAAAGAAACGGGTTTTAATTTACTCATGCACTTGCGTATGTGTCAATCTAACCCATTAATGCTCATAAACTATTTCGCTTCCCTTCCTTTTTATAAAAAGTAACAATTTTATGAGTACTCCTCTTCTTATTGAAATCTACATTAAGACCTATTGTTTTTGAAAAATTCAAAACAAGACAATTTTCATCAGAATGTTTAACTCAAAGATCAAACTGTCGAATGTAGACTGTTTCATCATCGCGGCTGATGCAGCCGGTGAGTGAAGTATAATCTGCACGAGATAATAATCAACAACATAAGAAATATTAGCAAGAGATATGCGGATAAGTTGTCGCCTCCGAGAGTGGCGTCCTCTATTATTGTTATTATTATTATTATTATTATTATTATCATATTCTATTTTCTAAACAAACAAATATAACAGAGTAAACAACCAGCCCAGGGCTCCCTTTATAATGCATACCTCCCAACAAGAAGAAGAATCATTACAGTACAATGTAAAGAGATGTATTGAAATTTCTTCAAGAATTTTATATCACAAAAATGATGTTATCAACTAGAAGCCTCCAAACATTATTAAATGATAATAACCTCATTATACAAGCTAAATATTATATCCATGTGCAAAAATGTGCCGAGAAAAGAATTTATTTACACTTCACATTATGCTTAAGCTTAAGCTGGAAATAAAAAGAAAAACTTTAGGAAACAAAGGGAAAGAATCAGTTATTACAGAACCGTGGGGTCCCATTGATCAAAATATTAATTTTTTATACAGGATTAACTATCAGGATTATACTATTAACTTATCATGCATTTGATACTATAAAATATTATTGTATTTATTCAGGTTAAAGTATAGCGAAGCTTTTGTGGATAATATGCATTTATGAAAATCTATTTGTATTTATACCTATGCACACACCAATATTATTCATATGCTTTAATCAGATGTTTCGTTTATTCTTATTTCTTCTTGTTTACATCTTAATAATTCCATGATAAGGTTCACGATATAATGTATAGACATGTGTATACGCAAATAATATCGATATGAACTTAAATCTATAATTAATGTTACATTTTAATTGTTGTATGAGAACAAAGGTTGTATTACAGAATTGTATTAGAAATAAAAAATCAAAATTCGCCGATGAAAAAAAAAGAAAAAAAAAATCGTACAGGATTCACCTACACCAACTTCACGGTGCTGTCAACAGGGCTGGGTTCAAACTTTAGTTTCAAGATCAGATGACAGATGGCAGTATTTGAAAATCTTACATGTGACTCTCTCATGCAAAATTAAAAGAGAGAAAACGGTGCGAAACGCAAAACGCGGCGCTGACATAGGTATTAAGTAGGATTTTTCTATTTTCCTGATTTTTTATGTCGAAAAGGACAACACGCGCCGCCTGCACGCAACCTTCCAACTAAAAGCACTATTGCTATCGACGAATTTGACGACGATTTGCAACAATGAATAAATCATGGTGGGTCTGGGTTAGTCACCCTCCCGCCAGAGGTCGTTTCTACTTAAAATGATCCATCCTCTTCCGGTCAGGCAGTCTGTGACAGAAAGAACTACTTTTCTCATCTGTCAAACTACAAAAGAAGAATTTATGGATTAACACTTTATGGAAACTCCTTCTTCAATCGTTTAATTAAATCATGCTTGGAGGGCCATGGCCATTAGATCTCCATCTAGTTGAAAAATAAATTCCCGTCGGTTATACAGTTAAGTAAATGCAGTTATTCATCCATGGTACAGCTCGATGTTATTTCAACAATAACTGATCCAGAATGGCTTTATTTACACTGAAACACACATTGGTCTGGTATCTTTGCATCTATATATATGACTAACTTTTGATGAAATAATCCGCTTTCGTCGGATATGTTGTGGCATTAGTGGGAACCAGTTTAGATGGATTTTATGGACCTTTATAATTTTATGTTAAATATCAGTCAGAGGCCTTCAGATACCCATATTTGACTACTAAACATCTTTAATATAAGATTTTACCTGTTATGTATGTCCATTTAAGAAAAGGAATCGTGTTGATTCGTTATACTGGAAGTCATTTTGGAGTTTAAATGGCACAGCCACTTATTTTCTCAATATCTGAACATTTTCGGGGCCAATGTTGGTTTTATTGAGTCCTGGGGTTAAGGGGGCATGCGGCCCCCTCATCTTTAAACATGTTGCCACCAAACAAAGTATTGATAAATTATTACTTTCTAGATTTTGTCGAGGAGAACATTCCATTTCATTTTTACCTATGCTGGCCCCAATACTAACCTAAATTGCAAATTGTATTTATTATCCGAAGCGACTTGGTAAAAGCAAACATTTGATCAGTAATTTGTTAATCTAGATAAAAAAGCAAAGAATTATGGTCATTTCAACAGGCGTGAGCTACTACTGCGTCCTAGTTTACATATTTTATATCAAAGTATAGGCATAAGACAATATATAAGAAAAAATAGGTTTGGCTTATGGGGGGGGGGGGGCATTTTGGATGTCACAAACCGAGTGTTTAAGGGAAAAAAAAGAGATACAGGGACACTGTTATAAACAAGTGACGCCTCTAGGGTAATCTGTACTACTGCTTCTCGTAGTTTGTTCCGATAGCGTCGAACAAAACTAGTGTTTGTTCCAAATAGGGCTACTTAGGCAGTAATAATCTTCCACATATCATAATATTACACTAAGATCAATTAATTGCTTAAACCGCCTCATTAGTTATCTACAACATACGACACACGTCCCATATGCAGTTCAAGGCAGCTAGAAATAGCATTAATTAATATTATAGAAATATTAATTTGTTAAGAAATATCGCGATAAAAGATTATTTATCGATGATAAATGATGCAGAGTACATATCAGTCATAGTCATAGTCATATCCAGTGTATTATAGTCATTGTCAGTGTATCATAGTCATATCCAGTGAATTATAGTCATTGTCAGTGTATCATAGTCATAGTCAGTGTATTATGGTCACTGTATCAAAGTCATAGTCAGTGTATTATAGTCACTGTATCATAGTCATGGTAAGTGTATTATATACAGTGTATTATAGTCATAGTCAGTGTACTATAGACAGTGTATCATAGTCATAGTCAGTGTATTATAGTCAGTGTATCATAGTCATAATCAGTGTATCATAGTCATAGTCAGTGTGTCATAGTCATAGTCAGTGTATCATAGTCATAGTCAGTGTATCATAGTCATAGTCAGTGTATCATAGTCATAGTTAGTGTATTATAGTCAGTGTATCATAGTCATAGTCAATGTATCATAGTCAGTGTATCATAGTCAAAGTCAGTGTATCATAGTCATGGTCATTGTATCATAGTCATAGTTAGTGTATTATAGTCGGTGTATCATAGTCATAGTCAATGTATTATAGTCAGTGTATCATAGTCATAGTCAGTGTATCATAGTCAGTGTATCATAGTCATAATCAGTGTATCATAGTCATAGTCAGTGTGTCATAGTCATAGTCAGTGTATCATAGTCATAGTCAGTGTATCATAGTCATAGTCAGTGTATCATAGTCATAGTTAGTGTATTATAGTCAGTGTATCATAGTCATAGTCAATGTATCATAGTCAGTGTATCATAGTCAAAGTCAGTGTATCATAGTCATGGTCATTGTATCATAGTCATAGTTAGTGTATTATAGTCGGTGTATCATAGTCATAGTCAATGTATTATAGTCAGTGTATCATAGTCATAGTCAGTGTATTATAGTCAGTGTATCATAGTCATAGTCAGTGTATCATAGTCATAGTCAGTGTATAATAGTCATAGTCAGTGTATCATAGTCATCGTCAGTGTATTATAGTCAGTGTATCATAGTCATAGTCAGTGTATCATAGTCATAGTTAGTGTATTATAGTCAGTGTATCATACTCATAGTCAGTGTATTATAGTCAGTGTACCATAGTCATAGTCGGTGTATCATAGTCATAGTCAGTGTATTATAGTCAGTGTATCATAGTCATAGTCAGTGTATCATAGTCATAGTCAGTGTATTATAGTCAGTGTATCATAGTCATAGTCAGTGTATCATAGTCATAGTCAGTGCGTTATAGTCAGTGTATCATACTCATAGTCAGTGTATTATAGTCAGTGTATCATAGTCATAGTCGGTGTATCATAGTCATAGTCAGTGTATTATAGTCAGTGTATCATAGTCATAGTCAGTGTATCATAGTCAGTGTATCATAGTCATAGTCAGTGTATCATAGTCATAGTCAGTGCATTATAGTCAGTGTATAATAGTCATAATCAGTGTATCATAGTCATAGTCAGTGTATTATAGTCAGTGTATTATAGTCAGTGTGTAATAGTCATTATCAGTGTATCATAGTCATAGTCAGTGTATTATAGTCAGTGTATCATCGTCATAGTCAGTGTATTATAGTCAGTGTATCATCGTCATAGTCAGTGTATCATAGTCATAGTCAGTGTATTATATTCAGTGTATAATAGTCATAGTCAGTGTGTCATAGTCATAGTCAGTGTATTATAGTCAGTGTATCATAGTCATAGTCAGTGTATCATGGTCAGAGTCAGTGTATTATAGTCAGTGTATCATAGTCATAGTCAGTGTATCATAGTCATAGTCAGTGTATCATAGTCAGTGAATCCTAGTCCTAGTCAATGTATCATAGTCAAAGTCAGTGTATCAATGTGAGTGTATCCTAGTCATAGAAAGTGTATGATAGTCAAAGTCATTATCTCACAGTCGCCAGTACTAATCTAAAGTCAACAATCAATAATTATAAACTAAACAATCTGCCTGTGTGTTATGGGACCAGCACTGTGTTGACCATTTTTATTGAAGTCTCAAGGGATTTTCATTAGTCAATAGACGTCAAATACTGGACCAGCCCCCTTTAAACATTTACATTTTCAAAACATCTACTATCATTGTCACAATATTTAATTTTTATATTGTTCATATCAGACATTATTAATATTTTAGGGTTGATATTTGGAAAAACGAAATTTAGATAATCCTTTGATGTTTGAAAAAAATCTTTCTCTTCTGAACACTAAATCTCACACTGTTTCACGAACAAAACAAAACAAAATACACCAACATAACAGTTTATTAACCCAAATGAAATACAAATTTACCATAATGCAACATTTAAACTAAGCAGTAGTACTCGAAGGGAATCACATAACATTTAAGATTTAGACTCCTTCAGTGTAGAAATAAAATAAAAAAGTGTCTCACTGCGTTTTTTTTTTTTTAACTTTTTGTTTAATTTTTTATTGATCTTATTTTAAATTATATAACAGAATTACGTGTCTCACAGTGCGTGCATTGTTTTTCCCTTTTTATTTAGTTTTACTTTATATTTATCTTTATTTTTTAAATTATAAAACAGAATTACATACAATACATGATGATCTCTCGTGAAGTATTAAAAAAGACAAATAAGGATTGCAAAGCAATAATGCTTACAGTATTTCGGAGTAAAGGGTGGTATACACATATATTTAAATGTTATTGTTGTTAAATAAATGATAATAAGTTCCAGTATGTCAAGAGAAAAGAATGGCAACGAGATTCCTTATATTAACCAAATAAGTATTTACGAAATGTATTCTCAATCAGTTAAAAAAGCTTTTTACATCATTTGATATCTTGTTATGTACATTCCGGAAGACAAGCATTATGATCACAACGTTTTCATTGTGACATTAACAATTATTATGTTTTGCAGTACAGTTAGCCAAGGTGTATATACTCTTTACCTGTTCGATTCTTTAATATATTCTCTTTATTTAAAATCACATTTATCGCTAAAATATTACTATATTATAAATTTAAGACGCTTCAAAATTTCCCAATATTAATAACTTTAAATCTGTATTAAAAGAGATGCAATGCTTTTTGTATCTGAAAAAGAACTTTTATTTAAATTTTATTTTTAAATCATTATTATTTTTTCATTTCATTTCTTTTGCTTCGGGTCATTTGAATGAATTATTTGCCTATGTAAAGGAAAATGTCAAATGTCGTCACATTGTGCATCAACTTTGTTGTTTAAAAATATTTTAAACTTATAGGTTGTAGATACATTATAAGCACTACATACAGATAATTAATATTTTCTTAACACAAATAATGCTTGTATTCACTGATACATACTATATATACAAGAAAGAAAATATTCCAAGCCAAAGAAAATATTAACATACCATATAACATTTATATATACTTTCTTAAACACTGTACATTTAGTGTATCATTAAAAAATACAGCAAAATGTATAGCCGATCCTCGGAGGCGTAACGTTACACAATGAACATGTGCACCCCACATATCTGGAGTCCAACATTAGCATGAAAATATATGTGGTCACAAAACCCTATATTCTCTTCGGGGCAAGTGCACTTGAAAAAAATATATGCAAGTTTAACATCAGAAACGACACATTGTTTATATTTATTCCCACGTGACGTCACGTGTATTCCATCTTTGACCTCAACCCCGAGAAGTAAGTCAGTTTTTACATCGGCAGACATCGGCTGAGTATACTGCGTCACCACCATCATGACGTCACCAGGGCTCACCTCCCACGGCACCGTGAACTTCACCAGAAACAGATGACACAGGAGTTCATAAGGAAGACCTGCAAGACGTTATTACGTAACTTTCAATAGAATTTAAATATCCAGAGTAAAGGGGGGTGGGGGTGGGGGGTTGTTGTCTTTGACATAAGAGATACACCTTGATTTGTTCATACAAGTTACAACACACGCGGTTTTCTGTACAAACTTGATTTATTATGCCAGTTTATATTTTATTTCTGGCACAGCTGTCGTACATTAACTGCTGCATACTAATAAACCATAAAAATATATGAAGCATATAAAACATGAACTGGCATCACTCCAGACAATCCAGACAATACAAGCAAAACTCAGCCTAGAACTGCCATTTAATGATGATATTATACGGTGCTGACATGACCTGATATAAAATATAGCGGCCGTTCAAACATGTAACATAACAGCAATGTCAACACAGGAAATACACCACAATTAAAAAAAAAATGATATTGTGAAAGAAACAAACCGCCATGGGTGTATATTAAATTTGCAAACCGGTCGTGATTTATTATTCTCTGGTATAATCTTTTCTACCAAGAAGCGCTCACTCAAATCTGGCGATATTCGTGTAAACTTATTACTAATAATTTCACACTAAAGCTGATGAAGGAGCTAGGGGATAATATTAGATATAAGTAAAGAAAAAAAAACAGTATTTATATGTTTGCAACCTTCAGTTTCTTCTGATTCTTTTGGCGACGTGACTTGGCCTGTTTCACGGGTTAGCATCCTTACTTTGACGATTACATTTTAATTGAATATTTATGAGATTGACCAACAAATCATCAGTTTTTTTATGTAGTTGTTTGTGCATGTGGCCAGCGATCTTGGCCTCATCTGTTTGTGTGAATTGTTGTTAAAATAGCATGTTTTAAAGATATTGATTTTAATTAATTTAAAAGAAAAGATTGTTCTAGGTGTGGTTTTGGTTTCTTTCTATTCAATTCGGACTGTGGCTTATTCTTCTTTTGCAACTGACTTACTGGATCTTATCTGTAAATTTAAGAGTATATTAAGAATTTCAATAGATTCCTCACTGTGGAACGGATTATATTATGACACCTTTTACGTATTTGGTGCAAAGTCGTGCTACCTTGGCAACAACCCTTCATGATAAAACATTGAAAATAAATTAGTTTGGATAAATTTAAACTTTGAACCATGATCTCCATTGTGTTCTCATTCAATTTTGCAATACATCTACACCATTAATCATTTTTCTCGTTAAAAAACGCTCTTATGAGAAGCAGCCAAGTATTAAAGTAGAAACCTTCAAACAAGATTTCAAGCACTTAGGGAAATTAATTAATCCACTCATCTGCACTTTTACTCCAAGAAGGACTTTGCTGATTACATAACCAGAACAGAAATAAAAAAAACTATAACATTTTGATTTAAATCAAGCGTTGTATGACACATATTCTAAATTATTTCTTCTTTTTTTTGGTGACAATGAAAAAGTGTACCATTTTTTTGTCTTTAATCAACCAAAATATTAAGAACCCAGGGTGAGTTAACTTGAATTTCTTACCGATATTAGCTGAGATTTAGACATAGTCGAATGTAGACAAAAACAAGCATCTCAACTATATAAATGAGTTAAAACGAGTATTTTATGAAGACATTAACCTAAATTTTGAGGCAAAGCGTGCGATATTCAATAAGTTCCAGCTATTACTTCAAACGCCCGAAAGTTTTTAGACTGAAATAAAGGCATATTTTTTTTTAAAATGTAGTCACTAGAAATACGACTTAGATTACGAATGTAACAATAACATTTGTATTTAGTTGACATTCATAGTGTTTGTCCTGTTTGTATTGTAATTGACACGTGTTTGTCACATAATTTAAAGTCATCATGCTTGATAAACTCCATTGATGGAATATATTATATTATAATATAAATGTTGAAGAGTACCTTGATTAAAATATACTGCTACAGTTACAATTTAACTAAAAGAAATATGTTAACATAAACTTCTAAATAATATTAAAGTATGTAACATTTTGCTTATAGACTTATTCGCTTATTGACCGGCGAAAAATTAATAATCAGAAGCCTTATATACATGGATTTAGATTCCTTTTCTTGCAATAGGTTACAACTGAATATAAAATAGCTGAAACGAAAACAAAATAAGAAAGTTTTAGAAAACGATGGTCATTGTATCTAATCAATAATGAAATATGTTTTTTTTTCCTTGGTCAGTTTAGGTTTGTATATAATTGTCAATATATAAATTGTGTCTAAATCTATATTGTGTTTATGTTTCTATACTATGTTATCTTTATTTGCTGTATATAATTTGTGAAGGAATGAAATATTAAAAAAAAAACATGATGATATATAAAAAACATGTAGCGCTTATGTGGAATCCCGTAATAAACTAACCGGTTGCTTGAGTCAAATTCTTAGTAAATATAGTATTAAATTCAATTTAATAATTAAATCAAATTCTGCGTTGGTATTTAAATGTTTAAAGATCACGTTTAAATATTAATATAAATTTGTTGTCGTTTTCTGCCAAAGAGCTATCTCTAAGTGTTGCATTACCCGTCCTGGATTTTAATTTTTTCTGCACTGGCCAGCCGTTGGTTCCTAAAACAGACACCTATGGTGTCAATCACACAGCAGGCACTTTTAATGCGCTTGTCAAGTGACCATCCCAAAACCTCGATTGGGCTGGATCAAACAGAAAGCACGGTTCTCCACTTATTTTAATTTCTTTTTTACTCTGGGTGAATGTCTGGCATGGGGCCGCACATACCACTGTCAGATTCAAACCTAAACCTCCAAGTGCACTGTCCTAGACAACCTCTTTACCTCTAGTTTTTGTTTTTTTTTTATCCGTGACAACTCGGGATAACTCAGCATCTTACGTTATTTTACCGTAATTAAGAGGTACAACTTGTTAAGTAACTCACGTTCTGGTATTGCCATACATGTATCTGGATCACTGTCTACTGCCAGTTCCCAGGGCAAACCCGAAGACTCAACCACACTCGACCACACCAGGGGGCGTTCATCAAAGCCAAGTTCGTAAGCTGGATAAATGGTATATATATATATATATATATATATATGTGTGTGTGTGTGTGTGTGTGTGTGTGGGTGTTTATATTTAAAATAAATAATCATAAGTATAGCCTTTAGCTCCTCAGCTAACAAGGGGGCTGGGGGTTACTGCGTGTTTAAAATTTGAAGCTGGGTGCCCAACGTGTTACCACGCTCTGAAAACAATGCCTTCTTCTGTGCGTACAATTCTAGACTAAGCAGCGGTTACAAGAGAGGAGATCTGGGACGACTGCAGGGTATAACCGCTGCTAGGAGAGCGTAAATACCTTTTTCTTAAAATATACGTTCTTACCTTCAACTTCCGTAATCGGAAATATATTATTCCTTTGGTCATCTGACACTTTCACCTTGAGGTATCGGCCAGTGATTGGGAATTCGCAAGGAATCACAGATGTGACCAAGGACGACGCCACATTCAGTCTGTAGTCTTCCAACACGTTACAGACTGTCATTTTGTCTTCCTGTAACTCGCCTCCGTCTGGTGTTTCCTGATCGCTTATTCCAACGGTGATGTCAGTGTTTGTATAAACTGCATAAAACAAACAAAAAAAAAAAAAAAACAGTACTCACAACGCCTTATTAACATTTTCCACTACACTTGCGACATCTGTGGGCAAAAAATGACACTTACCGTTCCAATCCTTTAAATCGGGGCTAATTGCTACATCTGATAATGAAAGCAAGGTAATCCTGTCATATCATTCGACGTGTGGGTCTTGTTTGTCTGCCGCATGTATATGCTTGCATTAAACACATCCTGCAGTGCTTTCTTACAGGACCAGAGCCGAGCAAAGGACCGTTACGTGCTAGTGATGTAGTTGAGACCACACTATACAATCCAGAAATTAAAGACTTGCACAGTGCTTAAGTTTCTACTAATGCGGCCAATACGCGGAGGCGGGTCAGGGTCCTGGCACGGATACAAACAAGATTGCTGTACCTCCTTTTACACCATTGTCCCATACATAACCTCCCTTTAAGATGATTTTCCAGATATATACTATCTTTTAAAATTCAAATATGTATTTTTTTTTTAATTTTAGTAATAGGCGATCAGAACATCGGACCTATATTAATATGTATTGAAAGGAAAGACCTTTACTCCTCTTGATATTGTCAACTGACTATTATATATATCACAGTTGGCTCCAAATGCAAATGCATTTGCATTTGCATTAAAATGTTGCACATTTGCATTTGCATTTAAATGCAAAAAAATTGAAAAGCCCGCATTTGCATTTGCATTTAAATGTCAGACTGATGTAATTCATTTGCATTTGCATTTGCATTTGAAAAAATGCTAGGCATTTGCATTTGCATTTGAAATGTGAATCAAATGTCAAATGCAAATTCTTAATAATTTGCCATTTTGCATGCAAATATGTAGTATACAATTCTTGTTGGATGCTGGATAATTGAGCTTACCATATGACTAGCTATATTCGATTTGCTCAAGGTAATGAATTTGAATGCATGGAAGGGTAGCTAGCACTTATTATATAATAAAAAATGATCCAAAAAGGTTTTTGTTTATTATTTCCTACGGATAAAAAGTATATTTTATATACGGTAGTATATATATATATATATATATTGGACATTTGCATTTAAAAGCACTTAAATGCATTTGCATTTGCATTTGAAAAAATCTGAATCCATTTGCATATGCATTTAAATGCAATTACTGGTAAAGCATTTGCATTTGAATTTGCATTAAAATGCAATGAGTGGTAAAGCATTTGCATTTGCATTTGGGGAAACAACATAACATTTGCATTTGCATTTAAATGCGCCGAGTTGCATTTGAACCCAACCCTGATATATATATATATATATATATATATATATATATATATATATATATTTATATATATTTATATATAAATATATATATATATATATATATATATAAATATAACTCTGAAGAAAAAAAAACACTGTAAATTCATAACAGTCTGTTTCACGGGATGCGACCCGATCATCAGGTGAATGTTGAGGTAACAAAATTGAAGGTAACTGTACCATCTATATATATATATATATATATATATATATATATATATATATATATATATATATATATATATGTTGTACAGGAAGAACTAAACTAGTTTTTCATTCATGACTAATTAGTTTCGTACTACACGCTCAGAGCGTGTGGCACTCTTCAGGTGTTGTAGCCAAACTGTGCTGTGAATATCAGTTGCGGGGTAAAGTCACTGGGGTCATGATCAGCTGTGTGGTGACATCCACCTCTAGTGAGGGCCGGCATCTGGTATTTTCACTGGTCCGAATGCTGGGGGCTGCGTATAAGGTAACCCGAGATTAATATTGTGCTGGTCTGTTCGTTGTCGCTTGTTTGGTGTTGTTGTTATATATTCCGCAGCAGGAATTTATGCCGTCACAAGTCCATTTTTTTTGTTTAGAGTTGCCGAGTTGGGGTTGATATATAATGAAGTATTTCTCCCAAAGGCACACATTACATCTGTTTGTTGCGGGAGAGTAGGGTTTTGCACGTTTGTGGATTTTCCATGTTATGTTGTGGCGCACGTTGTTATCTTTTAGTTCCCAGATATATTTACTAAGCTCTATGCTTTGTTTGCTGGCTGCATTCTTGAACGAGGTTTCGCGGTTATTAAATCTGGTTTTAAAGGGGTTCTGTGTTGAGCCTAAATACTTCATTATATGTCAACCCCAACTCGCAACTCTAAACAAAAGAAATGAACTTGTGACGGCATGTAAACACAAACTAATAAGTCATGAAATGCCTGCAGAAAAACTAGTTTAGTCCTTTCTGTACAACATAGAAATGCTCTGGTTACCCATCGAGCACTCTGCCATCAGTTTTTGCAACACATTATAATTATATGCAACTGTATGTATATATATATATATATATATATATATATATATATATATATTTATATATATATATATAAATCAAGTAAGGAAGGGAGTTTAAATCAATAGGGAAGCGTTATTTCAAATCCGATTCAGTTGCGTTACTCATGATTGGTTGAATAATGTAATTTGAATTCGCGATGAAGAGATTTTCTTTCAATTTATATATTTATTCATTCTGTTTTGGTATTTGTTTTGTACTCACGGTATCCATAATGGTTTCCTAGTCTAACCAGTCCGATCGAGTAGCGGTCACCGAGGTCCACACTAATCCAGTTCACAGGGGCGCTGTTGGCGTAGCATACATAACTTAAGGTTGTCCTAAAGTAGATCAGGGAAAGAAAATCGTTTTATGTACATAAACATATGCAATGTAACCTTGCTTATGTGAATAGACATCTTGGTTTAAGTATCTATGGAAAACGGGAGCACCTGATGGTGGTCATGTGGAATCATTGGGAGAATTAACTAACCATAGTAGTCGATTTGGGCTCCGGGATTCGAGACAAAAGTACACAGAGGACATCGCCTAGGCATGAATGGAGATAAGGAGAGAATCTGGAGGAAATTGGAGTTGTATCTGCTTATGTTACAGCGCAATAACGCTTTCTTGCGAACACGAATATACAGTGAGAGAGAAAAAGAAGAGAAGCATGTTCACGTGCAGCCACTTATAGTATATATAACTGGAGCTATGTCATCCACAGAATATTATTTTGTCGTCTTAGTTACGACATGCCGATGGAGCACTATCTACAATGGGTGGGGAAGGTTTTCCCAATTTCGAGAGATTCAAGATGGGGTAAGAATCGAGACTCCGATTACGAATATATTGTTTACTTCAAAGAATTCAAAGGAAAATCCTACCTCATTCCATCCGTGCACAAAGAAGCCTGGTAAAATTGGCTGTTAACGTAATTTGAAGACTTATTCGCCGGTTTATGAAGAACGAGATTTCCTTTTGAATTTCTTACCGGTCGCTTCACTGTGAAAAGTAGAGATATTTTGAAAATTATCGTTCTTGTCAACAATTTTATTAATTTTCTCATTTTGTTTAATTCTAATTCAGAGCAAATAACACACTTCATAAAAAAATTACGAACACGAACATACAGACACACAGGCATACTTCATCGCAATCCTTGGTTTCATCGTTTCCCCAAAGGAATATAATATAATATATTATAGAATTAAAGAATTATTCTTCACGATGATACACTTCGAGATAACTAACTGAAGAAACATTCTTTTCCTCACTAACTAACCTGGAATACACGACCCAATAGGCATTTATGTTAGACTGATGAGCTGCGATACAAGCCATACGCGGGAATGTACTGCAAGTTACATTGAAATTGTGGTAAACAGCCGATAATCTTTACGACTACAAGTGTTCTCCTAACCTGAAGTTAAAAGAATTAATTTCTTGTTTCGTTGCATTGCCTATCACCAAGTGATGAGTGTGAGCAGTGCCTCTGGCATGCGATTAGAATTTTACGAAACATGCAGGGAGCTTTTCCAATATGCTCAGCTAAACTTTTTCTTGCACATGGTAGATATGGTTAAAAGGTTTATATACTAAAGCAGCTTACGATTGGTCTGATTTATGTCAAGTTACAGGGAACATGTAAGAAATGGGGCGTTGTTATAAATGACGAAAATATATGCATCATGATGCATGGAACGTCACAGTGCGCTCCTCGAAACAAGATGTAGTGGCACTCTGATGCTCTAATGTCAGAGTGCTGATGCTCTAATGTCAGAGTGCTGACACTGTATTTTGCGTCAGAATGCCGAAATGGCACTACTCACGAGTGTCTTGTCACTGTGTGCTTAGTGATCTAAGCAATGATGTTAATGCCCGAAAATGTGGCTTGTAAAAAGTGAGTAAATAGAATCAACTTGACCATTATCAATAAATTATCAAAAAATCTTAATAAAGTATAACTATTTCGTTATAACGGTACCCTGTAGAACATAGAATATTCTTTTTATGTGGGAATTAACAAAGGAGACCTTCAAAAGAAAAGTCATTTTTAAGAGTGTGTAATAAACCGTTCGTTTTTTTTTTTTAAATGGGGAAACTTAAAGTTTAACACCAGCCAGAATTTCTTAACAAATGTTGCAACCAGAAATTGAATGCATGGTCGAAAAAAAGTGAAACTAACTCAACTCACATAGTATAAGTTCAAGCGACCTTGAACCGTTCACAGTACAGAAGTCGCTGATTACGGCCCCTGGCGAGCATGAAAATAACCAAATTCGATCCATGTTTTCATTTACGATCCATCCCTACAGGAAAGACATGTTTCATGTTTTTAACTTGGTTGATAGGCATTTCAAATTTTTTATACCATCTACTCTTGTCTACACCTTTGAAATTAAAATAAAGTGTAAATCACATGCAAGGCTTTGTGCCTGCAGCTTCAAAAATGGGGCGGGCTATTATGTTCTATTAACATGTGGTACACACAAGGTCACACTCCTTTAGGTTTACAACATGGCTGCATACAAACCTTGGTAATTGTGGCATTACGGCCTTCACTCTTCATCGTCAGATTGATAAACGACGGGTTTGGGATGCCCTGGGTAAGCTCAAATTCGACCCCTGCAAATCTGTGATATTAAAGACATTTAAGCCGTGCCATAACTCCTTGTGTTACACATCCGATTTTACGTTTCTTCGAACATTATGGGCAAATACCCTATAGAAATGGTTTCCATTTAAAATTAAAGCTACACATTTATGATAGTGTTACATAAAGAAAAAGGTAAAGGATAGAGTTTTTATAGTCTGATATCACCTACGATGTCAGTCTCATCCGACTTTGCATTTAATACTTAACCATATCTCGATACAAAAGACATCCGTCTGCAGAGTTAAACTTGTGTCAGTAAACTTAATACGCAATAAATTAAGTTGTGCAACTCCATGAAGAAAAAAGTTTCGTTAATTAGGATAGCGAACAAGGATATGATCTCTGATTTATTATGTGAGTATAGAAACACTACTAGCCGACAGTCTTGTAGTTGAGTCCACACGGTACGAGTCCGAGCTTACGGCTTACGTCCGAGTTCGTGTTTTATATTTTATTCGTGTTCCAAGTCGTCCAAGTCCGAATCACCTACCGAATATTTATTAGAATAATTATTTAAAATAGTATATAGATCTCTCTCAAAGTCAATGACTAGCTCTTTTGCTTGACAACACATATACTTTAAAAACAACTCTACTTATAGGATCGCCTTATGATGGAGAGAGAGAGAGAGAGAGAGAGAGAGGGAAAAAAACTGAAGCTATCATGAATTACAAGTCAAACGTAGTCAGTCTTCAAAGACAGCAACCACGTTATTATTTAAGTATTTTATTGTTAATCTTTAAAAGAAAATCAATTTTCTTCTATTATTCAAGTGTAAAGCATGTCCAGTGTCGAATTGTACTTGAGAAATCCCTGATAATACTTGACAGTACTTTATACACAAACTGGCAATATGTAATTCACGAGCTTACGCACTATGTCAGAGGTTGCAGGACATGCAGAGATAACGTGAACAGTGTCGCGCGCAGAACAAAAGGCAGAGGTTGTGTGGGCTTATTGTATATACTCATATCAAAGGACGATCAAGTTAAGTAAAAACATAACACCGAAAAACGGAGTTAATTTGGTCCTTGTGTTGTTCAAAGGTATTCCAGCATTTAAAATTACAGGATAACCGTTGTTTAAGTGGCAAGATTATTATTTGTTGCTCTTCTCACCGTAGAATTATACTATACGAATTCTTTTTATAGGAGACCGTGCATTTATACATGTTTCTTTTTTATATGTGACACTTAACTTAATAACTAAGAATTAATATGCGGAGTGCTTTGGGTCAATGAGCTCCCAGTGAATTGGTGTACTAAAAGTGTGTGTGATCATACTTGCTCAGAAAGTTATTAAGGTCAAAGTAACCAAATTCTTCCTCTTGCACATATACGATCAGATGGAATTCTGCTACCAATCTCTCATTATATCCGATATTCGACTTGCGACATCAAAGTTTTAGTCTTTTTCGCAAATTTCAGGCATTTTCGAAACTTTTGCGAGATCGGGATATGATGAGAGCAGAGAAACACGACGGGAAAGTAATAGATGAGAGACTTGAGGTAGGGATCTACCTGCACAGAGACTTTGGTGGTCCTGGTTATAAATAGACGCCGGAGGAACAAGTTGGACATGACCGCGCCCTGATTCGCAAATTATAGTAGGATTAAAGTGAACATGTATGTTTGTCGACAACAAATATGCAGTATGTATTTATAAATTAAAACAAATATGCAACTAAAAAAAATGTGACCCGACTACTGCTCTTCGAGTCCGAGCACAGGGATGTCGAACCTTGGATCGTGTAAGAGATCTCTAAACGATGTTCTGCCTGTAGTGTCCAGGGGCGGATTTAGAAGGGGGCACAGGGGAGAGCTTGTTTGTCATTTTGTCAACAAAAATATCGTGATATATATAATATACGCAAGAAACTTTAAGAAACCGTTTTCTTATGCATGCGAGAAACTATGTGAAAATTTTACTAGCCCATCCTTTTTGCTTGTGTTGACCCCCCCCCCCCCCCGCCAACCTACCTCGGAACATCCTATATCCACCCTGTCTTTGCTGTCATTATGTGACTTTTTTTTAGTAATATTTAGATATTTGACCATAACCTTCATTAACATTCGGGTTCTGTCAATGTATAAGCTCCTTGAATGAATGCTGTCTATTTTACCCTTTGAGAGCTACAGTTAGAGGAAAACTAGCCAGCACAGACTCTTCGTGTAGTATCGAAACTTCCACATCATTCTTCTGAGGATAATTCTCCTGATCTGCCGCGAATAAAGCAAGGATGTGGGTATCACCTTGAAGAAAAGAGAGGAAATGAAAGAAGCTCATCAGTAAAGCCTAATGGCTAATATTATACAAGAACTTATCTGCAAGTTCTGTGCATCTCAAAGATATAGAGTTACGTTTGTCTTATAACCAGAGAGCTAGCTGGAAATTTAAATAATTAATAATTAATAAATAATTAACTTAAATTAATACATGTATTGCCAACGTTGTAGTAAAACACTGTCTGATTAGGCTGTTATAACTCGAAAAAAAATTAAGATTCTGGGTTAAAATCCGGACGGACAGACAGTCGCCCTTGTCCTATCTCCTGTTTGAACCAGTTTGATAAAATGGAAAAAATTAAGTACTCTTACCTTTTACGAAAACCAATAGGGCTGTGGTCCCAATGTGTAACAGAAGCCAAATCAGGTAGAAAGAGGCCATATTCAGCAGTAACTACCAGCTTACCAACCGTTTTTATCTCGTTCTTCATTCAGGAAGGAGTTCCATCCTGTACTGGTTGTGTGCATACACATACTTGCATACAATCGATTGTATATTATCCATGTTACCATGGAGATATCAACTGAGACACACGATAATAGTAATTAAAGAAACTGGCATTTAGACCATTAGAACTGGCCTTTCCATCAACTAATTTAATCAGGTCAATCATGCAGTTTCTGAAAGGTTCTTCTCATTACTATCCTTCCTGATATTGTCAAGAATACCCGGAAAACAGCTGAGTTGTGAAATGTCAAACATTTGTTGGCGTGTGTGCCTGAATACACTATGTGCACATGAAAGGTGACAAGAGGACCATTGTGCGTGTATTGTAGGCTGGACAGGTCATCCAAGGTGGCCTTTCATGAAAAAGCTAAGGACATGTTTTTACTCAGAAATTAAACAGGGCCTTGAGACACAAATAGTCCCCCGTCATGTGTTTGAGTAGGAAAATGTACTGATACACATAAATACCATGGATAGGATCATTTTATGTATCCCATATTCAGATTAATTGTATATGTAAAGAAAACTAGCCGCCCTAGCCCGGCGATGTTGTTATTCAAGTATTATCGACCGTGTTTACCGGTTCACAGCTTACACATCTGCAGCAGACAGTTTCACACACTGAAGTTTCACATATGTAAACACACTTCTCCACGTTTGTATTCAAATATAATATGTTGACTAAAGTTCGGTCAAATAATTACTTTAAATTCTCAATATTAATTAAAAGATAACTTACTTATCTGACATATATATTATTTAACTCTACGGAAACGAACAAGCCGTTCCATAGTCACGCTGTAAGGCGTATTCACCCGCTGTATCGATTAGCATTGGGCTTCGGCGTCTCTCTGTGCCATTGACTGCGGAGATTTATGACCACGTCAGCAATATTCGATACGACAAAAAACAGTACTTGCATCCCCAGTCTCTGTAAACTATTTGTTTAGAGTATAATGAGAAGTAGGTGGAAGTGTACAGGACTCTCAAACCAGCGGACAAAATCGACAAAGCTGAAGTTTAAAAATTTACAATATTATTGAAAAAGAAACATGTTTATTCTTTCGGTGAATGCCAGACGTGCAGTCTTCCACTAAACAAGCATATTTAGAAGTGTAATTTCGCTTTGATTATAGTCACAAATAATAAAATTCTTAATTGCCTACGGCGGTTATCCTGAGAGTAGCATAAATCGAAATACTTAAATGACTCTCTACATAACCCGGGGACCCAGTTAACACCGTTCTTCGTGTAACGCAATTACCGAGACTGAATACACAAACTATGCAACCTAGTGAACTAAACTTTGAGCTCTGCCTGCTGCGACAAAACACACGTTATCCGAACCGGACCTTCAACCTCTGACATGTAGTTACTAAGCACAAGAACTGCATTATTAACACTGCATTTCTGCATAGTATTATCAAGAATTACTAATAAAGTACACTACCAACTCCAATGCTTAAGTAAAATTAAACTTTTTTAGGATTAACTTTCAAAGGAAGGTGGCAGCTATCTGTTTAGACCGAATCCGTTCGAAAACGGATTGATATAGTTAAAAAAAGGTTCAGTTTTGCGCTCGCTCGCTCTCTCTCTCTCTCTCTCTCTCTCTCTCTCTCTCTCTCTCTCCACACGTGTGGTCTAGGAAAAAGACTTAGCATTATCTCCAAGTGAGATATAAAGTGTTCTTTTA
Organism: Sipunculus nudus; assembly: GCA_026874595.1. Taxonomy (NCBI): domain Eukaryota; kingdom Metazoa; phylum Annelida; class Sipuncula; order Golfingiida; family Sipunculidae; genus Sipunculus; species Sipunculus nudus. Next base: position 3,082,617 of record CM049321.1, on the reverse strand, counting down.
AAACAATAATCCCTTGAGTAGCACTTTGAATGAGATTTGAACTTGGCCTCGGTTCACAAAAGTCCGGCAGACGAAGAAAATGATCCCTAGAGAACCGCTTTCGATTACCTTTCACTCGGACTCGAAAAGTGTGGACTCGGCTCTAACACCGTCTGCTTGTTGTGGCACACATGTATATATGCAGATTTGATTGGAAGGATGATATTATTACATAATCAGAGGCCATCAGTGTTAATAAAATCCTCTAAAAACGTTATATGACATTTTGATACTTCCTCCATCAAAACTATGTTTTTGGAGACAACACATGTGGAATCACACAGGTGAATAACGAGTCGGACGACATCTAAATGTCTGATCATTAACAACTCGATTTTTTTATTTTAAATTAATCCAGTTGTATGATGTAAGCTTATATATGTGTATATTTGCAGATTTAATTGGAAAGTATAAATCAAATCTTTTTCACTCTGGTGTATCATGAATGTAAAGAAATGGTTCTTTTCTTGTTCCTCAGATTTCCTCTTGACTGTGTACCCTTCGAGGTCACTTGAACGTATACTGCTTGAAATAAGTTAGTTTCAGTAATTATAGTATATAGATGGCATATGCATATATAGTATAAAAACATTAAAGTTAATTTTCTCTGATAATATTGTTTTTAAGGTGAGTTTTGAGAATTTTCTGTCGAGAATGATTAAAAATATTTTTTTTTGTCTGAGACTACTTTATATACTTTATATATTGTTAAAGCTAAAACTTTATCTGATTTGCTTTATATGAACATTAGTATTTCCCAAAACCGGTTGAATTCTGAAGGTTTAACCTCAAATTTATCAGTCATATATTAATATATTAGTTATAAATGTTTAATTCAATTGGATATTTTCGGCTTTTTTTGTTCAAAATATTCCGTTATCACTATTTTGATTGTACACATATGCTATGAAATGGATATTATAATATAATAATTACATATATATTTGTCAACTATATTTGACGATCATTCCGTAGATGCCAAAATAAAATATATTCATTTTTGTAATTTAAAAAATGGAATAACATGTAAAATCTGCTCACTGCACACCGGTATTAACAAAAATTTGTTCTCAACGGTTCCTATGACGACAGACTATGACATATTTTTACTAGATTCATCTTATGTTTTGTTACTGCATTTATTTATAATTTATTAAATTATGTTTGAATGTATCATTAATGTTGTAGAGATTTTAGACTATACTGTCCACGAGAAGCCCGTGAGCGATAATAAGAACATTTCGCGTAGTAAAATAAATTCGCTACCTAACCAGCACCTTTCTTCATTCTAAATTTGTTAATCGCTACTATTTTTGGGAGTTCCCTTCTTTAATTCTGATAACTCTTGAATCCCTTGAATCATTATTAATTTCCAAGGAAAGTCTCCACGGCAAATAGGCTGTTAGTAGTGTATTGACATGCGTAAAACTTAGGGCGACGACAAAATTATTGTAATACGTTCAACAAGGACACCGGGCGGCAAGTCAGACCAACAGAGATTTGCAAACTGCGTTTTGTAACAAATGACCTTTCAGCTTGCTCACGTAATCAGACAACCAACTTCAATTACATGGTTTTTGTTTTATCAACATGGCTGATGAACCGTGTTTGGTGACAGCTTGATTTCAAACAAAGTGCCCTATGTGTAACAGAGGCGTTATATAAAAATGAAAACCTTTATCAGGAGAAATAACCTACATTTCACTGATATATACACAGGGAAACCAGAAAGCACAAACATTATACTGATAACATTGCCCGATACAGAGGGGGGCATAGGGGGCACGTGCCCTCCCCCCCCCTTTAGCGTTCGTAATTTTATTATTTTTTTTCATTTTTATTTCTTTGCTGTCTTTCATACTTCATACATATTTTCATCCACATTTAATCATGGTTGTAACAAGACATACTTTTTTTTCTATTTCAAGCTAACTTTTTTCCTTTTTTTCTCACAGTAACCTCACTCTTTTGTTCAAGATGACCCAAGCAATATAAGTGTATGAAAACGCCCCTCTGTCCACATATCGCTAATTTTCAATCACAAATGCCAGTGTTTAAAGTCCGATAGTAGACTGAGCATATGGCCTTGTTATCTTGTAGATAATATTCGACGCTGCTTTTTTTAAGATGCTGAGCAAAGTACATAAAAAACACACCCTAGAGTTAGTTGTGCCCCGTGTATAGTGAAATCCTGGATCCGCCACTGGACTAGGCAGGTGAAAAGCTGGCTTTAAGTGTTTGGCTCGTGAAATGATAGGTGTGAGAATCTCTCTGACGGTTGTATCCCTGTATATCTTGTTTTGACATCCAGCGTTTAGGACATGCCCAGCACAGATGGAGAATACATTTTAACTTAGTGTGAATATACAGGGGTCTTAAATGTCTAACCGACGGTATACTTTGGCAGATTGTACAATAGTTTATGGAAACCCAGTTATTCTAACTTAATACACCTGCATAATACTTGCAGATAATTTGAAAAATATGTCTTAATTGTTGCCATTTAATAGTTTCATTTATAAATAAAGTATATTTACATGATGCAGATTTGCGATTTTGTGATTTTTAAGAAGGTTACCTAAGGATTTAAGTTATCGTTCACGCTGACTCAAGTAGTTTAAAACAATGCCACCATCGGCAACTGAGAGGAGAAGAAATGCGAGGATTATTCCATACTCAAGGACAGGTGGCACCACCTAGCGGCAGCAGGCTGCACCTACTGAGGCTGCGCCTACTATATTTATCCCAAGTAGAATCCTGACAGCTGAAGGTACCAACGGAGATGCGTGAGTTTATTTTAAAGTATTAAGATAGAGATCTAGCCAGACTAAATCAAATCCTAATTTCTGCTCTTCCTATTGCTAAAGATCTAAATCGAAAGCTTTAATTTGGAGTATGATTTAATCTGGCTGTGAGTGAATCCAGCCCGGGATTGTATACAGCTCTGATTAAATAGGTTGTCGATAGCGGCAAGAATCGGCCAAACCATAGCAGGTGTCGGATGCATAAATCTGGAGCTGGAAGTACAATGCGATACCAGACTCTCATTGGTCTGATTAAAATTATTTGCTCTGTGTCCACCTTAGTGGTGTGACCCGGAAACCCTTGCTTTACAAAGTGGCGTTTAAATAAAGTGATCTTGGAAAGCGTTGTGTGGCTCGTAATTCACTGCTACAAAAAATATGCGAATAGTCTAGGACAGGACGAACTTAATATTCATTAAGTGAACAAAATCAGAAGAATAAACGATATGCATTGTATCAGAAACTATATGCACGGGTTGCCATTAAACATAGACGGACTACTGTGATGCCATCTGATCTATGGTGTCCTGATTCAAAAGTCACGACAATTGTCATCAAACATTATTAAGGTGGAACTTGACACTTGAAATGACAAATGGAATCTCTTGGATATTTTGCACATGATATCTACGAGGCATACTTATTAAATAAAATTTTGGGGATTATATGGCAGGGGCGTAGCCGGAGGGGGGCCGCAGGGGGCCATGGCCCCCCCCCCCCCCCCCCGTTGCATCTGGTACTCCCCGTCCTTTCGGAATTTCACTTAATCTAATACTAATATATATATATATATATATATATATATATATATATATATATATATATATATATATATACAGGGCGCGGATCGAGAGAGAGCGCCTTCGGCGCGCGGCCCCCCGTTGAGCTGCAATATCTCTCATTTTATCTAATTTTCATGGTTACTTTTCGTTTTCCATTATTCTTTTTATTATTTAGCAATTAGATTTTATTTAAGTTATCTGCAGTTTATTATTCTGCAAATTCATTAGTTGAGGATGAGGATATTAATGAACAGCTGCAGAACAACTGCAGAGCACCAGGCCCTAGTTGGGGTTGACCGTGGACAATCTTATGGCTCGATCCTCTGTTGATAAGTTACTCGCGATCTGAGATCTTAGGAGTCCTGTGTACTGTCGAGGTCCCGGTAAAATTTAGTTTAACAAAGTTTAACATAAGACATCATCATATCAGCTATTTCACTCCGAGATTACATTTAAAAGATAAAATTTTGCAAGTTATAAACGTAAATGCGCCTTTGCGCCATTGACTTTATCATGTTGAAAAAATTGAAATTTTATATCCTTATTTTGAAGAAATATAATTATTAAATATTGAACCTCTCTTCAGTTTGACTAAACTGTTTAACATAGTTTAACATAAGACATCAACATATCAGTTATTTCACCCCGAGCATTACAGTAAAAAGATAATATTTTGCCTTTGCGCCATTGAATTTAACATGTTGAAAACGATTGAAATTTTATATCCAAATTTTGAACAAATATAAATATTAAATATTGAACATCTCTACAGTTTGACTACTTACGCAAAGACATGAGGGGACATTTTTTTCGGGAACAGGAAATCCTCATTTTTTTGGTAAAAATTGCCTCAAAATGTCCTCTTTACATTGCAAATTGAAAAGATTCCTCAATATGGGAGGGGGATACCCCCGTCCCAATGTACCTGAAACTAACCGTAATAAACCATGGTTCATAATTAAAAATATATATATATATTTTTTTTCATACACTTAAATATATAACGTAAAGTAATAATAATAATAATAATAATAATATGTATACAAACATATTCACGTATATATAACAGTTTTCATAGTACCCATACATGCATATAAGTGTCCCCGCCCCCCCCCCCCCCCGTTTTCGAAATTCTAGATCCGCCACTGATCATGGCCCCCTCCCCGCCCTCAATCCTGGCGACGCCCCTGTATGGCATTATATGAAGTTAAAAATGGACACTTTTGGTGGGTTTTATATGATATTATAACGTAGGGGGAACCAAAAGCTGCACATTTTAGACAAATGACCAGTGTATTTTCATAATATTCTTAATAAACATGAAGAATAATAAAGCAGTCTTATTGAAAGACCAAAATATCTTTGTCGATGGGTTAAATATTAAAATATTTGGCCAAAATATGAAAATTTTGGAGAATTTTAGTTAGGTAAACCTGCAAAGGTGGCGCTGGTGGTTGTGAGACAGAGAGCAAGTCCACACATGAATGGCTTCTGGCGTCAATAAATAATAATAATAATATATAATCAGCTTTTAAAATGCCCATATAACACGAAATATGAATATCAGCACTAAAAACTATAGGTATATACTAATTATTTATTTAGAATTACACCATTAATGTCACTTACAATCATGTGGTGACATTTATGCTCCGTTTTGTCATCTACTTGCAACTGTCAAACCTGACATTGGACAAGATATTAATACAATACAATACAATACAATTTTATAAGCTCTTTACAATACAATGATTGTATGGAGCACCAGCATTCACTGATAAATATCACATATATTATTACTGTTGTTGTTATTAAAGTATCTTCATAGTAAGGTTTCATGCACTGGTGTACATCAATATTAATACATATATTATATATACTGGAATGAATTTATGAATGTTGCCAAACATATACATCATATGAATACATATAATCACATATACATATAAACATATATACATACGTGTAAGTCTGTGCTTTTACATACATCTATAGCATTTAAATGCATTTATATAAAATATACACATATGCAGCATACAGAAATATACATAATTAGAATAGTTTGTATTACAAAATTTCCCCTGAAATTCTGGTTCTCCAATGAACTGTTATTTAGGTCTGGTCTACTACAAATGATGAACTGATAAGATACTTAACAAAATGTAAGATTTTTTGGCACTTTCAATACTTAATCACAGCACTTCCTATGAGGGTCGAGCTCATAAATGTATATAAAATGGTTATATAAATAGTATGTCCATATATACAAAGTAATACAGTATGGGTTGATATGCCTTCATCTACTACAAATTTAGCAAGTTACTTGTCCATTAAATTTTCTTTCGTATAACTAATACTTAAAGTAAGGAAAACATTTGGTACCATCAATATCATATTACAAAGTCATATGGTTCATGACCCTCTTATAGGGTATAGAACTAATATGTACATAGTATTGATATGCAGATAATTTATGCATACAAATCTATCTTAATACTATTGCATTTTATGTGTCACATTATCCTTTGTATTTTTCTGATATGTAATATTGGAATCCCTATTACTAACCTAATGTAGCTATAACTAAACTACCTGCAAGTCTAGGTACTATGCTGATTCATGTACAAGTGATGATGTTGCTATTATAGTGCAGCCCTGACCCAAGATAATACAAGATGAAATGCAGATCAATATTTTTAACAGAACCAGTCTATAGGGGGATCAGGTCTAAAACACCTATTAGTTCTAGCCTATCTCTTAAGCAAATGACCTTATGAATAGCATGTTTACATCACCTTACACTTGAGTTAAGTATGATTAAACCAATTTTAAAGCATGAATTACAAATCTAAAGATATTGTTTAAAGTGCTGCCTTTGCTATTAATAAGTTAGACAAATTTAAGCATACTTGTTTCTTTTTTATAATAGTATTGGGGGATGTAGGTCTTTAGAAGTTTGGCCAACTCTCTGTTGTTACATTTTAATAGGATATGATATTCATCAACAATTTCAATATTATCACATATATTACATTTCCTGTCCTGCCTGTTTATACCTTGGTGTCTTTCTATCTCTATTGGACATTTATGGTTTGATAACCTTAGTTTAGCCGTAGGTATATTCCTGCACTTAAGACTCTTTGGTGATATTCTGTTTAAAAATGTGTACGTAAAAGTGTGGCACTGTTTGAAAAATAATTAAATAAAGCTTTTACGCTGTACATTCCTACAAATTGTGTACATCCTAGTTACTTTTCTCAAATGATGCCCTGAAGCGATGACGTTTTCATGACAACAAAGGTCACAAACGGCAAAATATTTTGCCTCATGACAATATTATACCCCCAGATATTTTTAATTTGCAGTGTCATCAGTAGGGGGCGCCAGTAAATTGTCAAGTTACCACTAAATACTATGTATCTTTATATTTTCTTGTCATTTTGATTATGAAATCATACCACTTGGAGACGACAACCTTAACACATGTACATTTATTCCAAAATCGAAGCATATTGAAATGTGATGATTTGTTCTCAGATTAAAAGTTTTATTACTATACAATACATTAATGTGGCGTTATTTTGCCCCTATTACATAAGTCAGTGTGCCATACCTTCCCTCTTGAGGGCCGCACATTAAATCTCGATGAACATGTAAATATTTTCGTCATTTTTGACATCACCGAATAGTATACAAGTACATTGTTGCATAAATAAACCAGACGAAAGTATGTGTATACACTTTTTGGACACGTACAACGTATGGAAAATCCCATTATAACTCTGTGTATTTTTTAAATCTCCTTGCATTTTCGATGGTATATAGGCCTTGTTTACATAGAAAAAGTGAGGAAACTATGCTAAGTATACGTATCGACATAAACCCCTCCCGTCACGAAGTAAGGACGTCCTCGCCAAAATGCGCCGTGACAAAATCGACAAAATTCACCTCCTATAATTTTTCTTCATTCCAACATCTAAAGGTATAGATATTTTGTTTAACGAAAATAATTTAGCTAATTGTCCAAGGCTTATTTATTCATCATTCGCAGTTGATTAAAACATCCAACAACAAACCGTAGGCTAACGTTTCTGACGATACAATGGTGCGCATGTACTTTGTCCCTCAACCCCCACTAGAAGTGAGGAGAAATATCCTCTCCACCAGTGAAACAAAGCACATGGTTGTGATCAGGTGTACGCCATTGAAGTAGGAGTGCCAGTCCGAGTCGAGGAAGGCGAGCCTGCGTGCAGGTACGATTCAAGTCCGAGTGTAAGACAGAGTCAAGGTTAGTCGCGTCCGCCATCCAAGTCATAGTGCCAAACCGAGTCAAGGGAGGCGAGTCCGAGTGCCAGACCGAGTCAAGGGAGGGGAGCCCGAATGCCAGACCGAGTCAAGGGAGGCGTGTCCGAATGCCAGACCGAGTCAAGGGAGGCGGGTCCGAATGCCAGACCGAGACAAGGGAGGCGGGTCCGAATGCCAGACCGAGTCAAGGTAGGCGGGTCCGAATGCCAGACCGAGTCAAGGGAGGCGGGTCCGAATGCCAGACCGAGTCAAGGGAGGCGGGTCCGAGCGTAAGTCAGAGTCAAGGGAGGCGAGTCCGAGTCAGGGCTAGTGGAATCCAAGTGCAAGTCTGTGTCAAGGATAGTTGAGCCAGAGTGTAAGTCCGAGTCAAAGATGGTCAAGTCTCAGTGCAAGTCCGAGTCATATTTGTTGAACTCAATTTCAAGCTCGTCCGAGTACTATACTTTCATAATCCTAGCCCTAGTCCGAATTCGATGAACGTTTTCGTACTAAAAAAGCAAAATTGGAATATCAAATTATTACGCGTATTGTAGTTAGTTCACGCTTATATGTTTGTATATCATTGTAAATTTTATACATAATTTGCTAAAATTGGTTGACATTAGATTTAACAATTGATGTTTTACATACATGTGTTACTGTAAAAATAAGCGTGTGTGTTAATTAAGGTAAACAGGCACTGCTACTGGCTGTCTAGGGACAAGGGTCTTTGTCAGAATAATGATAGCCGTTTATGTTTATAATAAAATCAATATCTGTCATCTCCAAGATGAGAAGAAAATATGTTCGACCAGGCCTATATATTAACAGGTTTAGTAACAATACTAAATAGTAAAACAGACAGACGATGAGTACTATATGAATTGGGCGCTTCTGTGTAAAAGCAATATTCTGTGGAAGTGATTTTGTTAGCGGGGTTTTAATTTTCGCGCTTTTCGCGGGAGCGTGATTTGCGCTAAATAAAGGACCCGCGTTATTTCGAACACCCTAGAAATGTTTATGTAGTTTAAGTTTTTACTCTCAGGTGCTGACACTCTTGTTAAAGATACAAGTAAATAGTATTGGCGAGTTGAATAGACAATGATGTGTCATATAGATCGTTAATATTTGATGGGGGAGTGAGAATAATCATTTATTTTGTATACACAAAAGTCTTGTGTTTTCATCGTAATTTTGGTATTTATTGGCAGTCTGTGATGTCACTAGCTGATCAATGCAATCGTTCGCCACTTGTAAGACTGCAGAATTCTCACCTGACACAGTCAGGTGAGTGTGGGAATCCATCCTTGCCAGGTCGCTTGAGTTGAGGCTTCTTCAACCAGGATTTTAGAGTAGTCAAGTTGCTTGTTATAAGATTTCATAGCAAATAATATCTCAGCCGCAAACCACTCCGCTTAATAGTGATTTGTATAATCAACTGTGAAACAAATAGCCTTTATAGACCTTTAGAACCACCCTCAAAAAGTCTCTGAAATACAATTGAGAGCCAGCCGCGATAGTGGTCAATTTACTAATATGTCAAAAAGCGTTTCTGCATGGGTTCAGTTCCATAGCATCACCAAACGTAATTAGTCCTGGTAATTACGTATTGTTTACCCGATGCAATCACAGTACTCACTAGCCCGTAGCCAGGAGACATGTAAGGTGGAAGGTAGGTTGCGTCACAAACCTTTATTTTATGTAATCGTGTAAATATTTTGATAATTTAATACAAATTGAAAATCCCATACTGATTTGCGCGAAAATTCGAACTGCGCTAATGCTGTAAAAGGGAAAAAGCGCGAAAATTAGACGCGCCAAATTAACCACTCCCACAGTATTTAAAAATGATGAGACACAAGGGGATTTGTTGTTTCGAGCTACTTCATATCTAAAAAATGCAAGAATTGAAATTGTGTAATAACAGTCAAACCGATAAACCCGTATATATGTGACACAGGAGAAAAAAAAAATCAATTAACAAATTGCCAATTTTTTTTCTATGGGTATTATATGTTTGGCTAGAATTGTCTCCGGTTTGAACAATCACCAGTATTAAGCAGGACAAAAGTAGGAAAATAGAACACTTGGGCTCCCTTACATAGGCTGCAAACATCCAGGCACGAAGAAGACCTTGTCTACAATTATGAGTCTGACACTGCAGACGCGCGTGAAATATCCATCAAAAGCTTTTTGCAATGGTACTTACTTTCCATTTAATTGAATAATGCATATCTTAATTCTTTTGTGTATGTATGAAAACTTGCCAACGAAACATTAAATCTGAGGAAAATAGAGCTGTGTAAGAATATGCATTAGTTTTTATATATATATATATATATATATATATATATATATATATATATATATATATATATATATATATATATATATATAACACTGAAGAAAAAGACACTGTAAATTCACCACAGACTGTCTCACGGGATGTGACCTGATCCTCAGGTGAATGTTGTTAGAAAGAAGCTTATGGCGTGGTTTGAAATGCCGGGACTTTACGAGATAACAAGATTATGCTTTGTGCGTATCGTGGAGAGCAAGTGAATGACTGACTCTGATCCTGTTGTCCTCGGGGGCACAATAGAATAAAACGGGGTACAGAGTCGTGCAATGCTGGAACATTAAAGGGAAAGAGTTTGTTGTTGTATATATATATATATATATATATATATATATATATATATATATATATATATGGAGAGAGAGAGAGACAGAGAGACAGAGAGACAGTGGAACCTGTAATGGTTGCTACCGGGCCAGACTATATATACGGCGATACTGAATGTAACACAAAAAGGGGAAGATAAAACGAGACTATACAAACTGTCCATTATATACAGCTGCCCATATGTTTAGAAATGGCCCGTAGAGGTTACGTTGTATATATTTCGTTCGCAGAGCTTCTGTAACACAGACAGACATATATATATATATACATGATTAGGCTGTGATGACCAGTAATACGTAATCAATACCGAGACGGCTCTCACTCATCAAGCGCGCTGCCTCTGTCGTTCGACTCGATGTCATGCCGCTATGTTTTGATAACAGTAAAAAAAGCTGTCGTCTGAGAATTATGAACGTGTTGAAAATCCGGCGGCGACAGGTAAAAGGCCGCGCATCTTTGGGCGACTTCGGACGACTACAGACAACCATACAGGAGACCCCCCCCCCCCCCCCCCCCCGCGACCATGAGGCGACAACTTGGTAGCCAGTAGTCGTCTGTAGAGTGGCCTAGGTGGGCAGCCCCTAATAGGACAATATTTTGTTCGCAACCGGAAATTTGTTATCCTTGTGCTAAAGGATTTGACCTTTGCTCTTTTGACAAGTCACTCACTTTTTAGGATAACTGTGGAAACTTTAAGTAGATTGCCACAAATTCACATTTCTTCTATTGAGTATTATCTTCAACAACCGTAACAAAATTGAGGAAGATCTCATTTCCTCGTTTACCTCTTAAATATAAAAGTGGTTGAAGTTGCTGAATGATAACATTTAATCAAGGGGTGGAGGGGGGGGGGGGGGGGGGTGCTTATCAAATATTGCTTTGTATGTCTGCAGAGCTGTCACAGTTCTAAAATCCTATGAATTAAATATATATAATGGTAGTTCAGATTACCCATCCTAATCATCCACAAATCTTAATCAAATTATATAAAGACCTTAACATTACTCACAGACTAATAAACTAACCAAGGGCAAGACATAATAACTGGCGCCATATGGCTCAGGTGTAGTAAATGGATAATAGTTAAATTCTGGCCGCCAAGAAACTACACAATTTAAGTTGACGTTTCATACATAAATAATAAGTGTTGAGTTTTGACAACGGAAAAAAGTCCTCTCTTCAAGAATAATCCAAAAAGAACGTAAACAGGAAGTATATATATTTATTATTATACGCAGTTCATTTGTTTACTAGTAAAGGGATCTAGGCATTTTTTTATATTAATATAAACTTTGATGTGGGTACACATGTGTGCTAGTGTGGTAAATCCAAGTAGGATACATCTTCTATCAGGAACACAAGAATCACCTGCATATGCACATTGGAACTGGAAGTATATATTATGGTCTAAATTACGTCCTCTGTTGCATTAATCGCCCCATTAATTACCCTATATATACACATACATATATATGTCAATATGAAGGAAAAAGGGACGATTCAACAGTTCAAAAGGATTATATATATATATATATATATATATATATATATATATATATATATATAACATACGTCAAATATATAAATAAAATCCAATCGGAGATGATTGCTTAATAAACTATTCACATGACTAGTCAACTATCATTTACTAGTAAAAAATGCAAATCAAAGTCCAGGGACGATTAAGTAAGAAAATACGATAAATTATTCATAATCATTACAGAAATACATACTGATTCAATATTACAGTTCACAGGATATTTATATATACATACCCGGCCCTTTTATATGATGAATAGCTTACACATTTAGTTTATCAGTCGTGTATGAAATGTTTGAGCTGCCCAAATCATGTTTTAAAACTGCGCATCATAATATTCCCCAGACATGCAGTTGCTAATGACTTCAATTAAATCAGATATATTTTCCCTCTGTAGTTTTAATGTGCCGAGGAGAAACTTTACACGACATAAATTTCACCTGACATAAATTTGATGTATTTTGCAACAATAAAAAATATGGTTAAAATAGACTATCATTTTGTTTCTAATAAATCCCTTTCATATTTCTGCAAATCTATTAGACATATGTATTAATTGGTTTCGATGCTAAACTGTTACACTACCAAAGGAGGACATCTGTCAAATAGGGCGCTTTCTGTGTATATGGATTTATTATTAAAGATATAAATAAACAAGTTGATCGATTACGGAATACAATACTTATGCAAGAGTCGGGAGCTCTGCGTGGAGCCATATGATTGGCCTAAAGTCAGTCACATGATGGGCTGGTAAATTCTCTACCTGAGAAGGTAAGTCATATGCAAGATATCGCATTTAGTCTTGTATCATCATCTTTGAGATACAGAACCAAGCCCGTATATTTTAAATTTCTTATGGTTATCTCATAATTATAATGAGAACAGTGTAAAAAAATTGATCTAAAGAGCTCAGGGATAAGAGATTGTTAAAACAGAAATTGCACCTAAAGAACTAATGCAGATAGCAGGGGGTAAACATTGAGCACTATAATTGGTTTACAGTCTGTCAGAAATTTAAATAAATTCGGTACTTCAGAAGTTAAGGTGTATGCGGGACATCTCGTAACATTATTTTTGCCATACTAATGTGTGTGCGTAACTTGTTTTCAGTTTTCTCATAAATATAATGAGCATAAAAGGGCCAACATTGTTTAACCCGAGCATAGGATTACTAGGGCTACAAGAATTTTAAAAGTATCTTCGACTACTGTAGATTTTTAGTTGAAACGATTCTATCAAATTGTTACAGCCTGCCATTTCATTATAAACGGACGTATAAGCGGGATTTGGGATGGATTAACTTTGATTGACACCGAGATTTTGTTGTTGATGAAAAGTGACAGTTGTGAAGACTTACATAGCAAAGTTCGATCCGGGATCCCTCTGGCTGGGATTTGTGGTCTCTCGACTGTGGTCTCTTATCTGGGTTCTCCAATTCGGAAAATGTGGTTATATCGAATGGCCATGATACCTTGGTCAGGTAAGATATTATGCAGATATTACTTATAGCAATTGTGTAAATCTTTACAGTCAATAAAATTTACAAACCCATGAATACTTGAAGCAAAACAAGTTACCGATTATCATAACGATATTGTTATTATAGGTATTATATGTGCAGCAAGTATGGGTTTCGGTTTGGAGAATAACCAGCATTCAGCAGTACAACAGAAGCAAAACAGCACAGTCACTCCACGTTGTGCAGCAATGTGTAAGGACCACTGCAAGGATCCGCTCCTACAGGAGACCTTGTCAAAAGTTATGGATATGTTAATAGAGACAGGCGAGAAAACTCGACCAAAAACCCTATGCACCGGTACTTTATATCAATAATTCTGTAAATGATTTTGTGTAAATGTGAATATTTGAGAAATAAACATTTAAATCTCAGAATGCGTCTGTGAGTGTGTGTTGGTGTGTTTGTGTGTGGGTGTGTTTCGGCACAAATAAGCAGTTTTTCTTTTTTTTGGGGGGGGGGGCAGGAGCACTTGGTGGATAACACCTGTCCTTGGGACTGCGAAAACAAAGCCATTCTAGTAATTCTTGCAGGTGTATTTCAGGATTTTCTTTAATTGGTATTATTTTGTTTATAGAATTTGCAAACAACTGTTATATTAACATTATATCTAGGCCCTTGTCCAGAAGGCTGGAAACATCCATTTATGCGGAATGGGGCCCATGGACGGTCTTGCTATAGGATCATTGAGAGGTCTTTAACGTGGGATGGCTCCCGAGACGCATGTATAGCAGCTGGTGGTGACCTCGTCAGCATAGAGACGAGAGAGGAACAGGAGCACTTCAAGAAACTGAGTACGTTTCAGATAAACACAGCTATATTAAGAGTAGGATATGGCTTATTGTTTGTAACCCTTAAAATGAAATGCTTGCGATAGATGATTTAAACCTTGGTATTAGGACAATTCTCTCCTTTTTAATGTTACTATCTAAACTTTAGATCGCAACAAATTCACATTTATTCAATGGAGTACCATCGCCAATATGTGGACAAAATTAAAAATATCTGACATCCTTATTACCTCTATTCCAGGGACGCTTGTATATAATTATTGGACGAGCGGATCATACGATATCATTGCACGGAAATGGTCATGGGCGGCAACTGGGAAGGCCGTTGAATACGAGGCATGGCCTAAAGGGTACCCCTTTACGAGTGGACTGCTATGTGATAACATTGTCTTATCCATGGGAAATGAGGAGCACTGGAAGTGTACTTTCAAAACGATGAAATTCTTTGGACTTTGTGAAAAGGCTACAGATTGTTAGGGATACTGATTATTTCACTTAAGATGTTATCATTCATATATTTGTTTAAAATTCTTTTTGTTATATACAAGACTATATTTTTCTGTTCCATGGGTCTTTGGATAGTCGGACTGACCGGACAACATGCTTCCAACAAACAGACGAAGGAACAAAAATATATTGCTATATCCCAGGTGGCTTCGAGTCATGTTTACGTAAAAAAAAAGATAATAAATGGAAAGCGTACTGGATATTATCAGTGGATAATAGTTTACTGGTGCGATCCGCTCTGGTTGGAAACAAACGCTGCAGTAAAAAGCAGTGGATTATGTAACTCTGGTGTCAATGTAGAGCGACCCCTGTCAGGGTGTGTATAGGACATTGGTGTTTACATCTAAATTATTCTCATACCTGTATTAAATAAAAACCTATTAAAAAAATCAACTGCTGGTTCAAAATAAACATGAAATGAAATGTTGCTAAGGAGACGTAATGTTTTTCTTGATATACCATTATGTCATGTATATTGACACGGTTTCTGCGTTTTATGGATACACTTGGTATGCAAAATGCCTTTTCAATTCTCTTAGTGTTTTAACAATAACAAACAGCAGCTTAATGTTGAGAAATGTTTATTTTAAATGTAAAACAGTGTTCACAAGATGCAGTGTTGTGATAACGAAGGTACGGTGTTGCTAATGTCTTGTATGATTAAGTTCATTTTGTGCCAAGACGGCCAGAGTGAATAAATGTTGTACATTACATGAATCGTTTGACTGATCCTCTTCAAAAAAACTGAAATGGGTACATGGCAATGAACGATCACATCTTTCTTTCCCAGGGAAACGAGGGGAACTGTAAGTGTACTTGGAAAACGATGAAATTCCTTGGAATTTGTGAAAAGGCTACCGAATGTTAAGAATACTAATTATTTCACTTAAGATGTTATCATTCATATATTTGTTTAAAGTTCTATTTGTTATTTACAAACAGTATATTTTTGTTCCATAAATCAATGGATTGTTAACGGACAACCTGCTCCCACCTAATAGACGAAGGAACAACAACATATTGCTATATCCCAGGTAGCTTTTAGTTATGTTTGAGTTTAAAAGAACAATACTAAATGGAAGGCATACTGGATAATAGTTTATTTAATGTAAAGAATTATTATTTTTTTAAAGTAAAACAATGTTCACAAGATACAGTGTTATGATAAGGATGGGACGCTGGTGCTAATGTCTTGAAGGATTAGGTTGGTTTTGTGCCAAGACGGCCACAGTGAATATATGTTGTACCTTACATGAATCGTTTGACTTATTCCCTGTTACATGGCGATGAACGAGATCAATACATTTAGAAAGAGTTCAATTTAAGAATTGAAATTTTTTAACCCTATATAACGTTATATACAGTAAAGATCACTGTACAGCCGAAACTAAGTCGTTGGTCAAAATTCATATTTTCATGTGTCCAGATAATAAGACCCCTCAGAAATGCTGTCTTCTGTTAATGTTTTGCCTTCGATAACCAAGAGCCCCTGCGCTATAGGTTTTGTATGTTTTGTTTCCTTTGGTATTACAATTTCCGGTTGCGTCCGAATCTTCCTACTGGTGCTCGCTGTTTCAAGCTTATTTAACGAGGATTTGTGAAGCTCATGTAAAACGTAAAGATATCCACTGAAGGAAGCTTAAAAATACGTTTATTTTCTATGCGCTATACAATCAGCATGGTAGTAAAAAGTTATATAGTTAATAATCTGATAGGGGATGGCATTACTGGATTATAACCGAAATAATTTTCCACAAACCCCATCAGGAGGATGATCATCCAATTCTGCGGAATCTTTCAGAGTTCTAAAAAGAAGTATGTATAATATATAAATATATATATTGTTCCAGGTGCTCTGTTTATTATGTGACACGGGCGTGACTCATGTTGTAGCGCTCTTGCCTGGCCGCTTGTTACATTCTATGTTTAATCCGTACCGGTTGAACTCTTGTTGTCATGCTGGTTTGGTCGTGGGTCACGTGATGAGCCTGGTTTGTAGAGACACGCAGCGATGACTTTCTAGAGAATTCCTGAAACGCGTGTTTTACTGTGTTGTGCAAGATCTTATAGACTGTTCAAGAAGTGGAAAATTCCCGGCTTGAGGTGTGAAGAGTATATAAGGGGCTGTGTTTAAGCAGAGGGCAGAGAGAGACAGCAGAGCTGATTCAAGCGGACGCAGAAGCGTGTGTTAAATTCAAAGACCTTATCCGACGAATGCGGCAATTATATGTTTTCAAAGATTTTCTCCTGGACTTATACATTTGGACTTCAGTTTACTTTCTGGGTTGTTGCAAGAACTTTTCACTGGACTGTCATTCTCCGAGAGTTTACATTTAAAGGACTTATCGTGGTGACGGTATTGGTATCCAGGTACTGTACCATTATCTTTCTGTGTGATTCTATTGACTTGTTGCTATACCGCAGTTTTACTGTAAAATTTTATTGATTTAGTGTATTGTATTGTTAGGGTTGTTTTAAAAACAAATTATAGTTATTTGTTTACAAAAAAAACACTGACTTCTTTATTCATTCCCCTAGAGATTTCACGCTGCCTAGTGTTACAGAATCTGATTTGTTTTTATCTCCATTGCAAAATTTGTGTTCATCACACATACGTGATCTGTTTATATTAGGTTCCGTAACAATATATATATATATATATATATATATATATATATACATATATATATATATACATATATATATATGTATATTGTATATTATATATTAATAGATTACCCATTATATTAAATGAATTGTTTATTCATTAGGAGTTATCCTTATCATTGACAAATGTTCATCATAATATATTCAGACAATAAAAGTGCACATAGACTTAAATCACCAAGAGCAAACCAGTATATACATCTAATCATTTTGATAACGGTCTGCTCTGCTCGGGTCAGTCTGTATCATCTACTCACAGGCTGCTATGCTCGGGTTAGTCTATATCGTCTACTGACAGTCTGCTGTGCTCGGGTCGGTCTGTATCGAATCTTGACAGTCTTCTGTGCTCGGGTCAGTTTGTGGCGATTACTCATTGTCTGCTGTTCTCGGTTCAACCTGCATTGTCTAGTGTCAGTGTGCTTTGCTCGGGTCGGCCCATGTCGTGTAATGCCAGTCTGCTGTGCTTGGCTGAGCATGTACCATCCTATAGTAGTCTGCTCTGCTTGGCTCAGCCTGAATTGTTTAACGATTGTCTGCTTTACTCGCGTGTAATGAAAGTCTGTATTTGTATACAGTATTCTTATTCGTATTCAATTACTTTCTGTTTACCTGTTTTCGTATTTGTATTCATGCTTGGACATGATTATTTTAAACAAGGCCATGTATATCTATACTTATCTAAATAAGAATGTTCGTCACTTCAAATAAACGAATATTTTGAAGCAAATTCAGAAAAAAAGGAGATTGCACTATTTATTCAAATAGCGTATAATAATTACTTTTCGTATTGTTAAGTCGCAATATCAGTAGTTTACATATTAATACATGTTACGTTGTCAATATTTGGTAACCGGCAAAATATATATAATAAGCAAATACAGAAATCAAATACTGCAAAAATCGAAACCGGCTATTTTGGAAATTATTCGAATTAGTACTCGTTTAAAGAGGTAGATGACCCTAACATGGATCAAGACTGCTATTATGTTCTGACTTTAGACGGAAAAGTTGGTAAAGATCAATTTGACTCACAGACAGTAAGCCAGTGTAAGGGTTGCCACTGGAAGATTTCACTGACGAAACCGTCACAGAATTGATATACCCTTTGAATCCGATGATTATAGACCTAACAGTTTATGAAGCCCATGAACAATCCATTAAATGTAAGAGGTAATTTGGATCACTATAATGTTTCCAATTCAAAGGTTTCCATTTCATTGTGAGAAACGGCCATTTATGTTGGCCCTGTCAAACCATTGAATGGATCTGTTTAACCATAACCATCATTTACTGTGCTGCTGAGTAGTGAAAAGCTGAGAAATAAAAAATTCATTTATACAGAAAGGAAGACATGGCTTGTTTTGCTACAGGATGATTTCGTCGTTCTTGACGTGTAAAGCCTCCCGAGAGATGTAAAGCAGCTGGGGGTGACCTCGTCTTGAATTTGGATTTAGAGGGAAACAGAAGCATATCAAGATAAACACAGCTATATAAATTGAAGGATAAGAATTATTGTTTGTGACCCAAAATCTCTTATCCTTGTGCGAGATGATTTGACCAATGCTGTTTGGATAAGTCTCTATTTTTCATAGGATAACTATACAAACTTTAGGTAGACTGCCATATATTCACATTTCTTCTATGGGGTACTATCTTCAACAATTGTAAAAAAATTGAGGAAGATTTCATTCCCTCATTTGCCTCTTAAATATAAATTCTTTATTAAAAGTGGGTGAAGTTACTGGATGATAACATTTAATTAAGAAGTTATAGGAGACCACAAACACCCGCCGGGGGGGGGGGGGGGGCATATCAAATGTTGCTTTTTATGCCTGTTGAGCTGTCACAAATCTAAAATCCTATGAATAAAAAAATATAATGGTGGTTCAGATTACCAATCCTAATCATCCACAAATTTTCATCAAACCATATTTAGATCCCAAAATATACACAGACATTTTTAAGAACCAAGGGCAAAACTCGCGCCATATGGCGCTGTTGTAATTGGATGCTTTTAAATTCGGGCCGCCTGGCAACTACACAATTTAAATTGATGTTTGATACATAAATCATAAGTGTTGAATTTAGACAGTGGAAAAAGTTCTCCGTTCATGGATAATCCAAAAAGAAGTATATATATTGATTATTGTACGCAGTTCATTTAAATACTATTAAAGGAATATCAGATTGTTATGTATTTAAATAAAATTTCTTGTGGGAATATATTTATGTTTTTTTTTATAAGTAAATCCTTTTGCATGTAATAATAATATAAATGAAAATAACCAGAAAGGATAATCAGAGCCAGATTATATATATATATATATATATATATATATATATATATATATAATAAAATGTTTAAATATAATCCAATCGGAGATAATTGCTGAACTTAACTATTCACATGACTACTCAACTATCATTGACTAGTCACAAAAATGCAAAGGTAGGTCTCGGGACGGATATGTATGAAAATCCGATAAATTATACATAATCATTACAGATATTCACACTGATGCAAATCTACAGTTAACAGGATATTTATAAAAAAAACGACTCTCCTATATAAAGTATAGCTTACACTTGAGTGCTGGACAATTTAGTTAATCAGTCATATGCATAAATGTTAGAGCTGCAGAAATCCAGTCTTAAAACTGGGCATCAGAATATACCCCAGTATTACAACTGCTAATGACTTTAAACGCTTTAAACCAAGACAACCGACATAAATTTCATGTATGATACCACATTTAGAAAAAAATATGATTAAAATAATCTATCATTTTGTTTCTATTCTATACCTTTTATGTTTCTGCAAATCCATTAGACATATGTATTAATTGGGTTTGATGCAAACGTATACTGTAACACTACCAGAGGATGACATGCCAAATTGATCGATTACGGACTACAGTACTTATGGAAGTGTCGGGAGCTATGCGTGGAGACATATGATTTTCTCAAAGTCAGTCACTGGTAGCCTGATAGGCTGTTAAATTTCTCTACCTGAGAAGGTAAGTCATATGCAAGATATCGCAGTTTGTCTGGTAACACCATGTTTGAGATACAGATTCGGCGCACATAAATTATATTTCTTATGGTCATCTCATAATTATAATGAGAACATAGGTAAAAACACTGATTTAAAGAGCTCAGTAAAAAAGAGAGTTCCTATAAAAGAAATTGCACCTATAGAACTAATGCAGATATCAGCGGGTAAACGGTCAGCACTTATAACATATATACTGTATCTCGAACTAATGTTGATTTTTATTTGAAAAGATTCTATCATATTGTTACAGCCTGCTATTTCATTATATCGTGGGATGGCTCCAGAAACACATGTACAGCGGCTGGTGGTGACCTCGTCAGCATAGAGACGAGAGTGGAACACAAGCACATCAAGAAACTGAGTACGTCTTCAGATAAACACAGCTATATTTACAGTGGGATATGAATTTTTGTCTGTGCTCTAAATATGATTTGCTTGCGATAGATGATTTAACCCATGATATTCTGATAATTCTCCCCCTTTTAATGTTACTATCCAAACTTTAGATCGGAGCTAATTCACATTTATTCTATGGAGTAGCATAGCCAATATATGGTCAAAATTATAAAGATCTGATATCCTTATTACCTCTACTCCAGGAAGCCATAGGTATAATTATTGGACCAGCGGATCATACGATACTATTGCACGGAAATGGTCATGGGCGGCAACTGGGGAAGACGTTAAGTACAAGGCATGGCCTGAAGGTTACCTTTTTAGCAGTGGATTTCTATGTGATCACATCTTCTTATCAATGGGAAATGAGGGGCACTGGAAGTGTTCTTTAAAAATAACGAAATTCCGTGGACTTTGTGAAAAGGCTTCAGCATGTTAAGGACACTGATTATTTCTCTTGGGAATTTGTCATATATATATATATATATATATATATATATATATATATATATATATATATATATATTCATGTTCTAAGGGTTTATGGATAGTCGGACGACCGAACAACTACTGCTACCAAACAGACGAAGGAACAAAAACATATTGCTCTATCCCAGCTGGCTTTCATTCATGTTTACGTAAATAAAAAAAATTAAAATAAATGGAAGGCGTAATGGATAATAATTAATTGGTGCGATCCGCTCTGGTTGGAAACAAATGCTGCAAGCAAAAAGCAGTGGATATATGTAACTCTGGCGTCAATGTAGAGCGACCGCTGTCAGGGTGTGTATAGGACATTGGTGTTTACATCTATTATTATTCTCATATCTGTATAAAAAAAACCTATTTAAACAATTTACTGCTGGCTCAAAATAAGCATGAAATCAAGTGTTGCTAATGAGAAGACGTAGTGTGTTTCTTGATATACCATTATGCCATGTATACTGACATGGTTTCTGCGTTTTATGGATACACTTGGTATGCAAAATGCCTTTTCAACTCTCTTGGTGTTTTAACAATTACAAACCGCAGCTTAATGTAAAGAAATGTTTATTTTAAAAGGTAAACAGTGTTCACAAGATGCGGTAATGTGATAACGACGGTACGGTGGTGCTAATGTCTTGTAAGGTTAATTTCGTTTTGTGCCAAGACGGCCAGAGTAAATAAATGTTGTACATTACATGAATCTTTTGACTTATCCTCTTCTAAGAAAACTTAAATGGGTACATAGCAATGAAAGAACACATCTTTCTTTACCGGGGAAACGAGGGGAACTGTAAGTGTACTTGGAAAACGATGAAATTCCTTGGATTTTGTGAAAAGGCTACCGAATGTTAAGGATACTGATTATTTCACTTAAGATGTTATCATTCATTAAAAGTTCTTTTTGTTATTTACAAACACTATATTTTTGTTCCATACATCTATGGATTGTTAACGAACGACCGGGCAACCTGCTTCCACCTAATAGACGAAGGAACAAAAACATATTGCTAGATCCCAGGTGGCTTTCAGTCATCTTTAAGTTTAAAAGAACAATAATAATAGGAAGGCATACTGCATAATAATTAACTTAATGTAAAGAATGTTTTATTTAAAATGTAAAAATGTGCACAAGATGAGGTGTTATGATAAGGATGGTACGCTGGCGCTAATGTCTGGAATGATTAAGTTGATTTTGTGCCAAGAAGGCCAAACTAAACATATGTTGTACCTACATGAACCGGTTGACTTATTCCCTGCTACATGGCGATGAACGAGATAAAACACTATTTGAACATTTCAATTTAAGAACTGGAATTTTTTGACCCTATATAACGTTAAACACAGTAAAGATCACTGTACAGCCTAAACTAAGACGTTGGTCAAAATTCATATTTTTATGTTTCCAGATAATAAGACCCCTCAGAAATGTTGTGTCTCTGTTAATGTTTTGCCTTAGATAACCAAGAGCCCCTACGCTATAGGTTTTGTATGTTTTGTTTCCTTGGGAATTGAAATTTTCCGCTGGCGCACCCAACTTCCTACTTGTGTTTGCTGTTTTTTAGGAGCTATACCGAGGACTTCTGCGGCTCATGTCAAACTTAAGGACATCCACTAGGAAGCTGAAAATACGTCTATTTTTATTAGCCATACTAGATCTTTCGCTCTGTGTATTTACACACATTTACAGGAACCAGCGAAGTGACGTCACGGTTCCTATAAAAGTGTGCAATCGTCAGATGACACAGCATGGCTATTCATACATCAGATCATCTATTATATTTAATTGAATTGTTAATTAGAGGGTATCCTGATTATTAATAAATGCCCATCAAAATTTATTGAGACCATAAAAGTGCATATAGACTAAAATAACCAAAACATTATACATCTAGACATCTGATAACGGTCGGTGTGCTCGGGTCAGTCTGTATTTTTATGTTCACGGTCTGCTGTGCTCGGGTCAGACTATTCAAACTTTAAGTGGAATGCCATAAATTCACATTTCGTCAGTGGAGTATTATCTTCAACAACTGTAACAAAATTGAAGAGGAACTTATTTCCTCGTTTAACTTTTAAATATAAATACTTAATTAAAAGTTGGTGAAGTTACTGGATGATAACAATCAATCAAGAAGTAATCGGAGACCACGAACCCCCGCCGGGGGGGGGGGGGGGGATGATTATCAAATATTGCTTTGTATGTCTGCAGAGCTGTCACAGTTCTAAAATCCTATGGATAAAATATGTATAATACTGGTTCAGATTACCCATCCTAATCATCCACAAATGTTCATCAAACTATATTTAGACCTAAAAATTAATCACAGACATTTATGAAGCCAATGAACAATCCACTAAATGTTCTAGGTATTTGAGGTTTACAGGGCTTAATTTTAAAGCAGTAGCAAGGGAACAGTATAAAGGAAATTATGACAAATATTAGATAATTTTACAATTAAAATTCAGCTATGTAACAAAATGTTGAATGTTAGAATTCCACAAATTATACTAAACATTTGTATGTTACCTGATATATCCCCTGCTTATGTGTTCAAGTTTATGGTATATATTTCATCATTAAATTTGAAGGGGATATGGGTAAACATCTTTTTTTTTTATTCTAAAACCTCATTGAATTTAGAATACCGATACCTGTTTATGTCTGTTATGAATATTAAAAATTTGTGGGAAACACATTGATCGGGTTGTGTCTGATATCCACAAGATATGATAAATGCTGTGTCTATTGTGCTGCTGTTGTTTGGCAGAAATGTCTTTCCAAATGTTGCCATTAAGTATTACTGCATATACATTTGTCCTTTTTATTAATTAGTTTCGATGCAACAATAAGCTATGAGACAATCAGAGGACGACTTCTGTAACAAAGATTGATTAAACGCGTCGGCTTCTGTGTAAGATGTATCATAATAAATAACTAATTGATCGCAGCAGATACAAGAATAGACATTAATGCAGGAGCTTATCGATTGCGGAGGTTTTTTTACCTAACTTAATCAGTCAAGATCATGATTGGTTAGCAAATTATCTACCTAAGAAGGGAACGTATATGCGAGACATTTCGAAACATTATTTTCATTTTTGACATAAATTTATTTTATTCTTTTTATTCTTTAGGCCTTCTTATAAATACCATAAAAATATAAGATCTCACATTGTTTTGACAAGAGAACACACTTTTTAGGTAATTGGATTATTAATCAAATCTCCGTCAGATGAAGAGAGGTAACAGGTTTGTCTCATGGGTATTTGGGTTGAATGTGTGCAATTTTGGACTAAATGTTTTTAAAATATATTGATGAATTTATGTAACGGTGACACACAAGGCGCAATTCATTTTACAATTATTATAGAATTATGGTCTGTTATAAGGTGGTGGGTTGTTCTCTGATTTGTCCAGCATATTGGTTGTTAACCAGTGAAAGCTGTGTAGGCTTACAGGGCAAAGTACGGTGAGAATCCTCATGCAGGGGTTTCTCTTCTTCGGTTATGCTTTGTTAAAAAGCAACATTTAAAACCCCTTATACTATTAATCGCATTGTTTGAAGTAACTGCTTGTTCACAACTTCCTAAATGTCATTTTATAATACAGACTCGCCTCGAGAGGCAATTATCCAGCCGCCGTATGCCGAGTTTTCTAGCTCGGTACATGTTGTTTCATCGAATAACCCTTATACCATGTCACATAAGATATAATTAGAAACATCACGTATAAAAGTTGATAAATTCTTCATGCAGCACAAATAGTAGGTAAGTATATATATATATATATATATATATATATATATATATATATATATATATTGTTTGTGTTTAGATTTATACTGGGCCAAGATAAACTGGTTGCACACACACACATATATATGTGACCGGGTAAACTGATATTTAATACATTGATAAAAGATTAATAGATGACATACAAAGCCACAGTAACTGAAAGACAAAGAAAGAGTATTTCTATAGCCCATTCAGCTAACACAAAAATCTATGAATGACATTTTTCTACCTGTTTAATGTTAATGAAACTCATTCTTGCTTCTGGAATTGTGGTCTTGAACTTCTCTCCTTTTCAGCTTGGGAGTCAGCAGATTTGGTCGCAAGTATACTACCACTGTGCTGATATCTTCTGCAAAATAAAATCATCGAAAATGTGAAAATGGTCTTCCAATCTCCATTGATGTTATTGTAGAAATCATACTAATCTACTTGTTAATTCTTGTAAAATCTACTTGAGATATGCTTTTAAAGCCTATTCAGTGGTGACAATCCTTATATGAAGTGATAATAATTTGCATACTGCTTTCCTCAACATGGTGCGGTTTTGATGGGTTTCCCCACCAGGGCACAGGTCACAAAATGTACTCAGGCCAACAAGAGCAGGGTTTTGCAGCTTTCAAACATGATTATATGATGCTCAATTCAATACATTGCATTAAGAATACAGTGTTCAGCTATAACTACTGTTAGAAGCTTATTGAGTGGCATGGCATTAAAAGAGGTAAAACTGATAATGGACTAAGGATTCAGAAGATTTTTCTTATTCTCCTGAAAGCATACATAATTGTTAATAGTACACAGTCAACAGATGTGCATCCATCAAATCATCCAGGAGTTGTTTGGCTGAGGGCTCCTTTACCGCACCTTTCAGTTTTTCAAGTAGTTGCCAACTGTGTCTTCCCAACTGTGGGTGAATCTATTTGAGATTTCCTCAGTACTCCGTGTAGAGATTCCTGTAGTCTTCTTCTATATACAAAACAAAATGTGCTTTTTTTTCTAAAAATATTGGTGACTAGCAGTGCATTTGTTGCCTTGCTGACATTTTCCTTTAACGATTTCTGTGTTCTTGTAATTAGCCCTAAGAAGAATTCAAGATTTGTGGTGAACCCATATGTATGGACACATCTTATGACACATAAACTTCACATACGCTTGAACCTGGGTGCTTTGTGTACTTGTTATTTTCGTTCTTGATGTTACTTAACACTGGACAAAAAGTTGTTCCATGGAGGTATATTTTTTAAAGCGAAGGAGGGACAGTGGCACCAGCAGTTCAAGTATGAATTGCCAACTTCCCTGTTCTGTATTAAGGTGGCCCCAAAGTATTTGTTCTATTACTGGACAACCTTAAGGCTTAAGGAAAGGACCGTTAGCATGGCTCAGCAGACTAACATAAATTGTCAGTTTATACAATATTTTTATCAGTAAATTGTATTTGCTGTCATGATGGTGCTGATTAGTTACATTTTAACAGAACATGAAAAACAGACTGAAACTCACCCATACAACACCTGCCCAGATCTACATTAGTGTATCTGGGTCATTTTTTTTAGAATTTGTCAGAGAGTTGGCTGGTCCTCACCATGAATTCACGCAAGGCCAGTCTGGACCTGCAGGTGGACTTCATGGTCTTATGGCGGACTTCTAGACACATACTCTCTCTCTCTCCCTCTCTCTCTCTCTATCTCTATCTCTCTCTCTCTCTCTCTCTCTCTCTCTCTCTCTCTCTCTCTCATATTATGCTGTAGCCATTTGGCCATGGCCTCTGTTTTCTTTGTCTAGAACCGGATCTACAACCAAAGTATTATACATCGTCTGGTGTTAAATTCTGCAAAATCTTATATCATTTTTGGAGGTTAGTCTCAAGTGGTGACGGGTCTAGTTGTGTTAACGACAGGTGTACAATGTGCAGGGTGTTATTGAAATATATATATATATATATATATATATATATATATATATATATATATATAGCTGAGTAGGCATTAGAAGAATACGTGTTTTTTTTTAATTGGTGAAAACATTGTTTTTGTAAGGTTGGAGCCAGTCAAAGACGGCGGTGGCCAATTGTTCGGAGGTTACCGGAAATAACCTGTTTTCCTTACCAAATCACTGAATGATCAGTTTGGAATTTTAGAAAACTTTATTGTTTTATGAACCTAAATATGTGTTCCTATTGCTCCTAAAGAATTATATGAAATAGAATTTTGTAAAACAAACAAAAATTTAGACTTGTTTTTATAACTTAAAAGAATTAAAACGAAATTTTGGTCAATTTATCAACTAATATGCTTAGACTGCACCACGATTTTACAATCAGAAGGTTGAGTGGTAAAAAAGCATGGACTGTATGTCCCATATATATATATATTGTTAGAGGTGCTCTTTTTATTGTGTGACACAGGCGTAACTCATGTTATGACACCCTCTCTGATTAATCCGTACTAGTTGAACTCTGATTGTCATATTTTCACGCCTGGTCGTGGGTCACGTGATCACCCTAGTGTGTGTGGATACACACGGCTATGTTCTTCTAGATAATTCCTGTGACGCGTGCTTATCGTGTATAATGTGTTGTTCTTCGAATGTTCTAGAGGTGGAAAATTCTCGGCTTGGGGCGAAGAGTATATAAAGGGGCTGTGTTTTAGAGCTGGGGTCAGAGAGCAGAGAAGTTTTCCAGCGGACACAGAAGCGTGTGTCAGTTTCTGGGATCCATCCGACGTGTGCGGCAATAATAGATTTTCTTCAGAGGTTCTCCTGGATTTTGTGCATTTGGACTTCAGTTTACTTACTGTATTGTTACAAGAGCTTTACACTGGAAGTCATTCTCCGAGAGTGTACATTGAAAGCACTTGTTGTTGTGACGGTACTGTGCACATTATTTTTCTGTGTGATTGTATTGATTTGTTCTTATACCGCTGTTTTACTGTATAATTGTATTGATTAAATGTATTGTAATGTTAGGGTTTTTTTAAGAATAAATTATAGTTATTTGTTCACAAAAAAACACAGACTTCTTTATTCATTCCCCTAGACATTTCACGCTGCCTAGTTTTTCAGAATCTGATTTTTTTAATCTCCGTTACAGAATTTGTGTTCATCACGCATAAGTGATCTTAGGTTCCGTAACATAAAATTAGTGGCTCGTCTGAGATGCTTATTAGTTTAAAAATTTATTAGACCTTGACCTGGACACATGGTTTTATCATACATTGTTTTCAAGATTACATATTATTTACCGTACATTGTTTACATGATATATCTCAGTGCTTTTTTTATCGTTTTGACATCTTTGTTGACGATTCCGACCCTGATCAACTTGAACAGTTGTCTCACGAACAGTTGTTGCGTTTGGGGCAACACTTAGGGCTAAGTGTGAAAAAAACTTTGAGAAAGTCTGATATCATTGCTAAAATCATGCAAGATCTAGTTAGCAGCGGTTTAATTGAAGAGACTGAAGTTGAACCATAAAAAATGACAGCATTGCCATGCAATTAGAATTAAAAAAGTTAGAAATGCAACACGAGCTAGCATTAAAAGAGAAAGAAAAAGAAATAGAGTTGAAACGACTGGGATTAGAAAGACATAAACTATAACATAGTCTACGTGCTGCCCAACTCACTGTTTTGATGTTACTAAACACATTAGACTTGTCCTACCTTTTCAATAAAAAGTGGTTGATAAATATTTCTTACACTTTTAGAAGGTAGCTGAATTTTAAATGGCCTTAGAAAAATTGGACTATGCTATTTCAAAGTGTATTGACTGGCAAGGCCAGAGAAATTTATACAGAGCTTTCAGTAGAAGCTGCTGCTGACTATGACCTGGTAAAACGATTAATCCCAAAAGGTTATGGGTTAGTTCCAGAGGCTTACCGCCAGAAATTCAGAAAATTGGGAAAAAGTGCAAAAATCAGACCTACGTCGAATTTGCTATGACCAAAGAAGCAGTTGTTTGATCGCTGGTGTAGTTCTAAGTGTAATAAAAGATTATGACAATTTGCGCCAGTTGATTTTGCTTGAAGAATTTAAGCGCTGCATTAACGCAGATGTTTAAACTCGAAAACTCTCGATGAGAAAAATCCTGAAACACTTGACATTGCAGCTCAATTAGCTGACGATTATTCATAAACACACAATATGTCCTTTACTAGCAAATCAAACCAGTCATTTACAAACAATCACAAATAAATCAGTAAGGTTGAAAGAAGTTTAAAGCGCAGTCACCCAGTACTAGTAGTCCTGATAGTTCAGGAAAGTCCATTGCTACATGTCAGTCCACGTCCACTGTGTCTTATTCCAACAAAGACCAGTCATTTTCAAAGAAAATATGTAATTACTGCAAGAAGGAAGATCATCTAATATCTGACTGCTGGAAACTTGCGAATAAACCAAATAGCAAACCTTCTGGGTTTGTTTCAAAATCTATGCATAGCATAGTACAAGAGCCAGGCTCTTTTCATGTAAATAGGGGGTACAACTCCTTTATTGACTCAAATAAAGAGTTTGATGCTACGATAGCCCACATGCCGTCTGAATCCAAAGAAGAATCCGTAGCTTGCGGGGTAAAAACCTCAGTTGATTCCTGCGAGGAATTAAATAAGGCTAGATCCTTTCAAGACTCCTGCGAGGAGTATACTCTAAATGAGGCTAGGTCCTCTAATGACAAACAGAAGTTTGTTTCTGCTGAGGAAAATTCCTCTGTTGACTTCCATGAGGAGTTTGATGATAAAAAGGATGTAGATTCCTTAAATGACTCTAAAACAGAGTTTATGACTGACACTGTCAATGTCAGTTCTTTGCTTGTAGTGGATTCCTCTCCTGACTCTGAAAAAAGTTAATTGAGCCATTCATACATGATGGTTTTGTATCACTTTCAAGTGATTTTTCAGAATCTACCCCTATTAGAATTTTGAGGGACACTGGTTAAGTCCAGACTCTCATGTTAGCAAACACTTTGCCATTTTCTAATAGTTTCTTTACTGGGGGAACATGCACTTGTTAATGGTGTGTTTTCAGACAGGCACACTTCAGTTCCGCTTCACAGTATCCATTTAAGGTCAGATTTGATTTCTAGGAATATTACTGTGGGTATAAGAACTTCTTTACCCTTTAAGGTCTAATCATCGTCAAAAAACATGAAAATTTCATTTTCTGAAAATCATCTGGTTTTATAGATGTTTGCAATATCTATCTTTTCACAAAAACACATTCCTGGGGTTATACTGTATCAATTAGAAAAATAAGTATTTTAATTCAGATGTCAACCCCACGTGGGATGTAAACAGGACCAACTGTCAGCTCGGCGAGAGTTAGCAGCGTGTAAGTTGCTTATTAGTTAACCATGCGCTCGTGGCATTAGGCAAATGGTTGATTGACAGGCGTTGGGAAGCCGCGGTCAGTCAGCCGGGAAAGAGCTTATCTTTATTACCGGCACTTACTAATTGGCACTAATTAATACAAACACGTCCCTCTATATGCCTAACCCAGAAGTAAACTGTACATCGTACTCCTCCAGTCGCCGAATAATGTCTATATCACTGCCCTAAAATATGTTAGTGTCACCCAATAATGGTCCTGGCACCAAGAATATACCCAGAAATATGAATTTACCATTTTTTATTTCTGAAATATTGACCCTGCTATACACTATAACATTTTCTCCCAGGGTCCATTATTATATCGCCAAAACCATTACCGAATACATCGTTCTTTCTTCTTTAATTTACACTGTCTTCAAACTGAACGTCATGGGTCGAAGAAAAAAGAATAGAATGACCGAAGATAAAATTCGCTATTTGAATACTGCTGATCACAAGGTTCCCGTGTCCGTAACGAAACTACACAGAGATGACGATTCTGAGTCGTCAAAGGACGAAAACATGGAATAAGTTCGACCGGGAGTTCCAGCATCAGTCACCTACCGTCTGTGGCTGTGCGGCCAACTTGCTATGTTTTTTTGGCTACCGCAGCTGTCTGTGCCATATGCCATGAAGGAAATGTATCGTTAGTGGGAGGATGAAGATAAACGATGAGGTTGGTGCAGCAATATGGGACCGCGTTACACGAATGAATTTTGTGAGAGGAACGCGGCACCACGTTACACCTCCACGTTGCCTGCTAACAAATTTTGCGAAGTGAACCGCGCCGGAGTCTTAGCTATCTGAGCGATCGGTAAAGTAAGAGCGGCCGCAGCACGATTAAGCGCGTATATGACTGGTGTAAATAAATCTAATAAGAGAGAGATATGTGTTGCTGCTAGCTACGTAGTGTTTCATATATAATTGTGAAAGGGAGAGACAAGCTGTTAATTGGATTAGGATATATGGTGGTCTGAAAGAGAGCGCAGAGTAAACAGATTGATCGTTCTTATCAGTCATTTAACACCTTACGCGTGGCCCGGCGCGGTAGCCCATGACCTGATTACCGATGACCGACCCCTGGGACCAGTAAGCTCCGCCTACTTTAGTTTGACAGTTCCCCAGTTGTCATGATGCCTAATAAAATCCTTTTTATAACATTGATAAACCATTAAATTTTATAATTTATACATTGAAACCGATTCTCATCGGAACATTTAGTGAAAAAAATACAACTGTCATTTACGCTTATATCCCTGTTTTCCATTCAAAACGAAATTTCTCTTACCAAACAGTTTTTGGTCGTTTTCTCAAAACAGTATTTCAGGAGACTGTACGGTCTTCAGAGCAATATTTCTCAAAAAAACCATCGAATATAGAGTCTTTAAATTTTGCATATAGGTAAATCAACAAGTATTGTAAAATGCGGTTTTTTTTCTTTTTCTTATATCGTTTTTAGTGAAGTAGAAATACGTTATTTAAACGAAATAAGTATTGTCAACATCACACATTTTTTAAAATTTAAAATTCATTAGGAAAAAAAATCTAAAAATATATAACAAAAAAAAAAACGCCTGGGGATATTTGTATGTAGTTTAAAATGATACTATTTCCACATACATACCCAGTGCCAATTTTGAGATATATCCAATTAAAAAAAATAATTTTAAATCATTTCAAGTTTTAGATTTTCAAAGTGGACACTGTTACACTTTTTAAATATATCTCATATGATAGAGAATATTCTAAGGATTCTAAATATATATACATCACTGTGTCTAAAATTATTATTAATATGAATTCTAAAGCTAAATTAAAGCAAGGTTGTTTGACGATGATTATACCTTAAGGGAATTCAGTTGCTACTAGGCAATGATGTTGCATATGATAAAGTACGGCATGTACCAATAGTGACAGAAAAGCCGTCACTAGATTAGGACACTGAGCCGGAAAGTCAGGAAATTCCTGGTTTGTATCCTTCATGTGCTGTAACTAGAACTATGGCCAAGAAAAACACACGTGAGGATAATAGTCCAGAAAATAACACTCTTGGAGTCAATAGTGACTCGTCTAACGACTCGCCCGTACAGGATGCAGCATTTTCAAGGTCAGAACTTATCGCGGAACAGCATAAGGACCCTGATATTTCATGTTTATTTCCCAGGGCAATTACTAAAGATGAACTGTCACAGAACCCAGTTTGTTTCTAGGTAAAAAATGGTGTGCTTATGCTTAAATGGAGACCACCTGAAATATGCGCTGATGATGAGTGGGCCATCAAACATCAAATAGTAATGCCCAAAAGCTTTCGCAGTGAAGTTCTAAGCATGGCACATGAGGCTCCTTTGTCTGGCCATTTAGGTATAAATATAACTTATCAGAAAGTAAGTTCACACTTCTAATGGCCTAACCTCAGGAAAGATGTTGTACAATATTGTAAATCATGCCATACATGCCAGTTGGTAGGCAAACCCAATCAGAATCCTCCTAAGGTCCCACTTAGGCCTATTCCTGTTTTCGAGGAACCATTCAGTAGGATTATTGTTGATTGTGTTGGACCACTGCCTAAAACAAAATCTGAACATGAATACTTGCTGACAATTATGTGCGCATCTACCAGGTTCCCTGAGACAATACCATTGCGCAAAATTAATGCCAAAAGTGTTGTCAAAGTTCTGACCAATATTTTTACAACTTTTGGATTGCAAAATCCGTCCAGTGTGACCAAGGGTCTAATTTTATGTCTGGTTTATTTCAACAAGTTATGCTTGAGCTAGGTATAAAACAGTACAGCTCTTTGCCATACCATTGAGAGCCAGGGCGCCCTCGAGCGTTTTCACCACACATTAAAAAAAAAAAACATGATCAGAACTTAGTGCTATGACAAACAGAAAGACTGGGATGAACGATTCTATCTATTGCTGTTTGCTTGGTCCTTGGGTTTCAGTCCCTTTGAACTAGTTATTGGACACTCCGTTCGTGGAACATTGAAACTGCTTAAAAACTCTTGTGTGAAAATCCAGATTCTCTTAGTTTGCTGCAGTATGTCTCAGACTTTCGCACTAAACTACACAGTGCTTGTGAGATTGCAAAGTCAAATCTAAAAATCTGCTCAAAGTAAAATGAAAACAGAGTATGACAAGCACAGTGTAAGTAGGACGTTTGAGCCTGGTGAAAAGGTCTTTGCCTTACTTCCCATCCCTGGCAGACCTCTGCAAGCTAGGTATTTTGGTCCTTACATTATTGACAAGAAAGTCAGTGATTTAAATTTCATACTGTTGACACCAGATCGGCGTAAGAAGAAACAACTGTGCCATGTTAACCTGTTGAAACCATATTTTGACAGAAATAGCACATCAGATGTTTTACAAAATGTTACTGCTGTTAATTGTGTAAAAAATTATCCTGACCCAGTAAAAGTAGATACTGATTGTAAGAGTGATGTAGACATTCAGTGTGGTACAGTACCATTAAAAAACTTAGACGTGCTTTAAAACCTGGATGCCTAACTGTCACACCTTACCGCACAACAACAACAAGACCTCAAGAACCTGCTGCGGAATTATGAACATTTGTTTAGTGACATTCCAACGCGAGCTAACATGTTGTGCCATGACGTCGATGTTAGCGAGGCAAGCGCAGTCAAGCAACATCCATATAGACTGAATCCTGAAAAGCAAAAGTATCTACAGGATGAGATTCAATATTTGCTGGACAATGATTTTATTGAACCTAGTAACAGTAACTGGAGTTCACCATGTATTCTTGTGCCAAAACATGATGGAATTTAAGTTACCGTATGTGCACAGATTATCGAAAACTGAACTCTGTCACCAAGACTGACACGTTCCTGATTCCGAGGATCGATGATTGTATTGATAGAGTCGGTAGCTCCAGATATGTCTCCAGGTTTGACTCGTTAAAAGTATTCTGGCAAGTTCCGCTGACAGAACGAGCGAATTTGTCCGCATTTGTGACGCCGCAAGGACTGTACCAGTATAAAGTTATGCCGTTCGGCATGAAGAACTCGCCAGCCACGTTCAAGCGCCTCATCCATATGATTGTCAAGGACATTTAGGGCTGCGACGCACATATGGATGACCTCATTGTGTACAGCGACACCTGGGAGAAACATCTGCAAATGCTTCGCGACCTCTTCGGAAAACACGGTGAAGCACGTTTGACCATCAACGTAGTGAAATCTGAGTTTTGTCATGCATAAGTAACATTTTTGGGTCATATTGTACGGCAGGGTCAAGTAAAACCTGTTGATGCTAAAATAAGTGCTATTTCTGCAATTCCTAGAACAGAGAACAAAAAGCAAATAATGCGTTTTCTTGGTATGGTTGAATACTACAGGAAGTTTTGTCCAAATTTTGCTGCTGTAGCTGGACCTTTGACTGATTTGTTAAAGAAGAGACAAACGTTTCTATGGAACGTTCAGTGTGAAAGTGCATTTCAGAATTTGAAAGCAATTCTGGAGAGTTCACCAGTTTTAGCAGCTCCAGACTTTTCTGAACCTTTTAAGTTAGCTGTGGATGCTAGTGATACTGCTTCTGGTGCTGTGTTGTTACAAGCGGGCAATGATGGCATAGATCATCCAATTTGTTATTTCTCAAGAAAGTTTGGTGCAAACTGAAAGGACTCCCCACTATTAAAAAAGAATGTTTGGCTTTGATTTTGGCGATGCAACATTTTGAAGTTCATGTTGCTTCGTCAGTCAGGCCTATCATTGTCTACAGTGATCACAATCCCCTCACGTTCAAGAACAATTTGAAGTGTAAAAATCAAAGATTGTTGAGATGGGGTTTGTTCTTCTAGGATTACAGGATTACATTCTTAATATCGTACACATTAAAAGGAAAGACAATGTACTTGCTGATTGCTTATCAAGATGTTTATGAAATGTTGTAAACAAGATGTTTATGTAATGTCGTAAATAAGACAATTTTTGAGATTTTCCGAGAAAACTTTCTATTTTTCTTACAGGATGTGGAGTCTTTTTATTGTGTGACACGGGCGTAACTCGTGTTGTGACACCCTCGCCGAGCCGTTTGTTACATTCTATGTTTAATCCGTACTGGTTGAACTCTCGTTGTCACGTAAGCCTTGGGTTTTCACGCTTGGTCGTAGGTCACGTGATGACCCTGGTGTTTGGGGATACACACGGCTATGTTCTTCTTACCGTGCTTACCGTGTATAATGTATTATTCTTCGAATGTTCGGCTTGGGGTGAAGAGTATATAAAGTGGCTGTGTTTTAGAGCCGGAGGCAGAAAGCAGAGAAGTTTCCAGCGGACACAGAAGCGTACGCTGATTTTGTGCATTTGGACTTCAGTTTACTTTCTGGATTGTTACAATAGCTTTACACTGGACAGTCATTCTCCGAGAGTATACTTTGAAAGAACTTATCATTGTGACGGTTTTGTTATCCAGGTAATGTGCACATTATTTTTCTGTGTGATTGTATTGATTTGTTTTTATATCGCTGTTATACTGTATAATTGTATTGATTTAGTGTATTGTGATGTTAGGGTTGTTTTAAGAATGAATTACAGTTATTTGTTGACAAAAAAACACTGACTTCCTTATTCCCCTAGATATTTCACGCTGCCTAGTGTTACAGAATCTGATTTTTTTTATCTCCGTTACAGAATTTGTGTTCATCACGCATACGTGATCTGTTTATATTAGGTTCCGTAACAATATATATATATATATATATATATATATATATATATATATATATATATATATATATATATGTTGATTTAATCAACCCCCACCCCCTGTCCATTATTCAGATAAACATATTTTTATATTGCAAATAAATTAAAATATTTAATAAAATTGTCTGCTTTTGTTCCCATGAAATATTACAGGCATATCGAAACCTGATTAAGAATGAGCTTAAACTGGAAAAAAAATAATACCTTATTTTCTTAATTTTTATATTATAGTTAATTGCCAAATATATTTGTAATGTGATTAAGTATATATATTTTATGTGTGTCATACAGATGTTGATATACATATGAAATGTTTAATACAGACGATAAAAAGGTATATACATGCAAGTATTTAAAAGTCAATTCTGCAACCCCCGTGGTGAAAGATAAATTGATCCCATTGTATAATATAAATATAAAATATAATAAAATTTATACATATATATACATATATTTTGATGATTTTATTGTGCTTTTGAAAGTGCAAGGGTCAGCCTGCTTAAATTATGAACGATAAAAATACTTATTCAATACACCAGTGGTTGGAAAACATGTATATAAGTGTCGTTTATATGTAATTTTACGTATAACGTCTGCATCGAGATAACTGTTGTAAAAACATATATAATTCAAAATTATAACAACATTATACTTGAATGAGTGTTGTTACAGGTGCCCTCTTTTATTGTGTGCAGCGGTCTTACAGATGATTGTTTTATTGTGCACACTGATGTTCCATGTGTGGCATTTTGTTTGTGTGCCGCGCGGAGCTCGTGTTGTAGCGGCCTCGCCTGGCCGGATGTTGCATGCTCGGTTTAATCCGCATTGGTTGAACCCTAGATACACAACTTTCCTTGTTCTAGTATGTTCTCTGAACCTGTGTACTGTGTTAGATTCTTTAGATTGTTCGAGAAATGAAAAATTCTCGGCTTGAGGTGAAAATTTATATAAAGAGGCTGTGTTTTAAACCCGGAGAGAGGTGAGAGAATATTACAGCGGACACAGAAGCATGTATATCGGTTTGTGGGACCATTACCGATAAATGCGGCATTACAGATTTTCTTCATACTTTCTTTTGGATTTGTGTGAAATCTTATTTGGTCTTCAGTTTACTTTTTGGGATTGTTACAAGAGCTTTACATTGGACTGTTATTCCCCGAGAGAATTTATCCGGCTTATATATTTTAAAGGACATATCGCTGTGACAGTGGTGGTATCCAGGTACTGTACAATTTGTTTATTTTACTGTGTGATTGTATTGATTTGTTGTTATACTGCTGTTTAGTGTGTAATTGTATTGATTCAGTGTAATTTTAGGGTTGTTTTAAGAATAAATTATAGTTAATTGTTTACAAAAAACCACTGACTTACTCTATTCATTTCCCTTGACATTTCACGCTGCCTAGTGTTACAAAATCTGATTTTATCTCCATGACAAAGTTTATGTTCATAACGCATACGTGATCTGTTGATATTCGGTTCCGTAACAGTGTACAAAATAATAAAACAACAAACCTTCCGATCAAAGAACCAAAATATCGCCCGAGCAGTTTTTTCAAATGCTGCTTTAAATGCATAGTATTTTATCTTATATGAATGTATGTAAAAAGATATACTTTATATATATCTTACCTTAAAGTTGCTCAATGAATATGTCAAATCCCCAGTCCGTGAGTATAGTGACCACAAATCCATCCATATTCTTGCAGCTGGCTGAAAATACGTGTAGTTGCTGGCTGGCTTGAATGGTCATAGGGCTGTGTCAGTGACCTAGGTTACCGCGTCAGCAGTGACCGCGCAACTAGATAGCCCTTCTTTGATGATATGGTGTGCAAAACGATGGGCTAAACCGGTTCACATACATATGCTGACACAAAGAACAGGGTTTAAGATTAAATGCATGGATTGAAAGTGCTGATAGAAGCTTGGTTCAACCAGGTTTACCATTTACACGATATTTCTCAAATAAATTGAACAGTAAAGCCAAGTATACACCGGGCTTGAGATTATAAACGATGTGATCAGTTGCCTTACCAACCACCAAAAGAGTTGCAGCCTACCGATTTCTCAATAAAAACTAACCGATTTTGGAATAACCGGTTATGATTATAACCGATGCGTTTTAAGAGTGTACAGTTATTTTTATGTGTCTGCAGTAAAGATAAAAGCATTAAGTATATACGTACCTTTTTTTTTAATTAATGTCACATTTTTTTACGACTTAGTTGCCCTGACTTCAAGTGAAGGTTACATTGTTCTTTGGTGTAGCAAGCTGAAAATACGTCAGCTTGTATGAGCCATTTCTAATAAGTTTATGGGGGGGGGGATAATAATCTGTGGTGGGTTTGCGTTCCAGAATGAATTTTAAGCAAGAAGTAGTTAGACACAAAAAAACATCAAATTTTGTCACAGTTCAACAATCCTGTAAATTAAAATTATTTAATTCTATTATTTACCTCCAAAATGAAATGGATTCCTCTTAGGATACCCTAACTCTCGATAAATTTTCATAAAACAATTTAGTTAACTTAGACATCATATAAAACGTGAGCACAGACAATCAGATAACCAAGGATAGTACATAATACTTGAGACGGATTTATTCTGCCCAGACTGGCCCATTCGATAACACTAAAAAGTCTTAATTGCTCCCACTGACATGCAGAGTTGCCATACTTATCCTCGGTGTATAGAAGCGCTTAGGACAGCTCATATAAAATAATTCACGTTTCTCGAAATTAATAATTATTTCGTGATAACAGCTGGCACTGAGTTACGTCTATCAGGACAAGGGAATACGTTTTGTTTATACATGTAGTAGCCAGCATAAATATTAACGCCCTGACAGGTTATTTTCTGTAATTTCAAGAATATTGGTCAAAAAAGCACTAAAACCATTCTTAAGATATCTTACGGACATCCCCGTGTGTACGACCAAAAGAGTACTTCCAGCTAATTCTAACACACCTATTTCTGTACGAAAGGCGGACAGGTCCAGATGTGTCACGACACACAAATGAGGAAATTTATATATAGGTATGTGAGCCATAAAAAAGAGAATAAAACGATAGTATTCGAAAACACGCAACATTAAATCTGTACTCTGCCGGCAGTTGCCATGACAGTCATTTCATTTACAGCCTTTTAATGAGCTTTCGGTTTGCAGGTTCCCTGACATGAGGCGCTAGACATGTAAAACAACTGCTCCACGATATTATGGAAGAGCATGCATGCATGTATGGATTAACGTATATAATGATGATTAAAACATCCATTAATATAGATTGATAAAAGATACCACCATCCCCATTTAAATGATATCACAACCTCACTTCAAAAGATACCACCACCTCACTTTAAAAGATACCACCATCTCACTTTAAATGATATCACAACCTCACTTTAAAAAATACCACCATCTCACTTTAATTGATATCACAAACTCACTTTAAAAAATACCTCCACCTCACTTTAAAAGATACCACCTTCTCAATTTAAATGATATCACAACCTCACTTTAAAAAATACCAACACCTCACTTTAAAATATACCACCATCTCACTTTAAATTATACAACCATCTCACTTTAAATGATATCACCACCACACTTTAAATGATATCACCATCTCACTTTAAAAAAATACCAACACCTCACTTTAAAAGATACCACCATCTCACTTTAAATGATACAACCATCTCACTTTAAATGATTTCACAACCTCACTTTAAAAAATACCAACACCACACTTTAAATGATACCACCATCTCAATTTAAATGATATCACCACCACACTTTAAAAAATACCAACACCTCACTTTAAAAGATACCACCATCTCACTTTAAATGATATCACAACCTCACTTTAAAAATACTACCATCTCACTTTAAATGATACCACCATCTCACTTTAAAAAATACCACCACCTCACTTTAAAAGATACCACCATCTCAATTTAAATGGTATCACAACCTCACTTTAAAAAATACCATCACCTCACTTTAAATGATACAACCATCCCACTTTAAATGATATCACCACCACACTTTAAATGATATCACAACCTCACTTTAAAATATACCAACACCTCATTTTTAAAGATACCACCATCTCACTTTAAATGATACAACCATCTCACTTTAAATGATATCACCACCACACTTTAAATGATATCACCATCTCACTTTAAAAGATACCACCATTTCACTTTAAACGATATTACAAACTCACTTTAGAAGATACCACCATCTCACTTTAAATGAAATCACCACCACACTTTAAATGATATCACCACCACACTTTAAATGATATCACCATCTCACTTTAAAAAATACCAACACCTCACTTTAAAAGATACCACCATCTCACTTTAAATGATACAACCATCCCACTTTAAATGATATCACCACCACATTTTAAATGATATCACCATCTCACTATAAATGATATCACAACCTCACTTTAAAAAATACCAACACCTCACTTTAAAAGATACCACCATCTCACTTTAAATGATACAACCATCTCACTTTAAATGATATCACCACCACACTTTAAATGATATCACCATCTCACTATAAATGATATCACAACCTCACTTTAAAAATACCAACACCTCACTTTAAAAGATACCACCATCTCACTGTAAATGATACAACCATCTCACTTTAAATGATATCACCACCTCACTTTAAATGATATCACCATCTCACTGTAAATGATATCACCACCACACTTGAAATGATATCACCATCACACTTTAAAAGATACCACCAGCACACTTTAAAAGATACCACCATCTCACTTTAAAAGATAAAACCATTTCACTTTAAATGATATCACAAACTCACTTTAAAAGATACCACCACCTCACTTTAAAAGATACCACCACCTCACTTTAAAAGATACCACCATCTCACTTCAAATGATACCACCATCTCATTTAGAAGAAACCCTCACCTCACTTTAAAAGATACCACCATCTCACTTTAAATGATACCACCACCTCACTTTAAATGATACCACCATCTCACTTTAAATGATACCACCATCTCACTCTAAATGATATCACCACCCACTTTAAAATATACTACCATCTCAATGCAGGAGAGACAATCTTCCGAAGGAACTGATCGTCCCAGAAACAGGGTATTTAAATTCAATAATATTTACCAACCAAAATCTCATTTCAAGAAGTTTAGCAAATATTTGCCTTTTCATGGTTAGCTTGCCAAATAATTGTATCCCGAGCACTTTTGGTGTAGGTGGTTTGACTAGCAAATAAGCGCGCAATTCTTTCCTTAAAAAATTACACAAAGAATTATTAATTATCAAACAGCATCATGTTTTTACTCTTTGATACCTGTTTGGACCTATATAAGAAAAATGCACGAATATTTACATTGGAAGCAGTGTCTTTGGAAGTCTGGGTCATGATTTTAAGTACTTAATAATAAGGTTAGTTTATTGCTTCCCATACTGCTCTGAAGTTTAGCGTGACGAGAAGAAAGCCAACTAACTAACATCAGGTATCATATTACCTGTACATCGGCACGAACGTCCGCCCGACCATCCAGGCGTGCAGGTGAATGGAAAACCCGGAGACCTCTCATGACAGTATTATTTAGGCGGATACATCCCCGGGAGTAACACTTACTGAGGACAGTCGACAAGCAGAATTCGTCAGAACCATACCAAACACAACGTCAGCAAAAGTAGGTTCATTATATGTACATTTCTTTGCTCAATAACGTTGTCATGTATGTGGTACGTGCAGACAATAAAAGGTGTATTCCTGATATTAACGAAATAATAATTAGCAGAAATATACGTTTGTGTTTTCCATTTTCGCTGAGTTAAGCGGAAACAAGCTGCTCCGTACATTCTGGCTTTGGAGACGCCACCTGTACTAATATTATATAAATAATAATAATAATAATAATAATAATAATAATAATAATAATAATAGTAATTATCAC
Organism: Sipunculus nudus; assembly: GCA_026874595.1. Lineage (NCBI taxonomy): Eukaryota > Metazoa > Annelida > Sipuncula > Golfingiida > Sipunculidae > Sipunculus > Sipunculus nudus. The sequence continues at coordinate 3,040,205 of CM049321.1, read as the reverse complement.
TAGCAATCTGCAGTCTAAGGAATGCAAACCTCCTCCATGTGGGGTTCCTGTTATGGCATGTTCACAAAATCGTGTTGCGTTCACGTATTCGGCCAATATTACCGGGTGCATTCGTGCACTAGTGGCTCTTCATTTGTGAATATTCGTTGATGACATTCCTGAATGCGGATTATGTGCCGGATCCGCATAAAAAAACTAATCGATTCATCAGTCGCCCATATCCGAAATATCCTGAAAATGTCATGAGATCCCGTTCATGATTGCGTGAGTTTTATTGTGAATAAATACCCAAAAACAAACGAACAATGAACGTATACCCTCCTGGCAAAGGCAATAGAAATAAAAATAATAATAATAATCATCATCATCAACAACATCATAATAATCAGAATATTTTTATTGAAAATCTCAGGCTGCTGCAAATGTCTTACAGCCCCAAGCAGTTTTTAAAACTGTTTTGCACATAATCGGCTTTTTTGTGCATGGATTCTGACAGGGAATACTTCTGGACCAACGCAAACTCGCAATCATTACATTAGCACATTCCATTATTTCGCCCTTTAGTCACGACAAATGACACTGTAAAAGTAACGATGTATAAATCAATTGTATTCGTCACAGCGACAGACCCATCGCGAAATATTGTCAGATTCCTCAACATTAATATGGAAATATGAGAAATTACCTCCACAGGATATGCTTCGCGTCTTTCCTCAAACTTTGAGGCTAAAAAAAAAAAAACTTAAATATTTAGGTGTTGCTTCAGAGGAAATTACATGACAAAGATTCAGTGCCACCACCGCTAGTTGTATTTTTATGCAGTTTGATATTATAATGGTTTCAAAGCTAAAAAAAATACTTTTACACAGTGAGCGATATTTATGGTACTGAGGAGATACAATGACTATTAGAAATATCAACACGCATCATATCTGCTCAAAAAAGCCATAGGGATTTGAACGTCGTTGTCTGATTCAGGGGGCGGATCGAGGAATAGGAAAAGGAGGGGTCTAACTGAGCAGGACTAATAAACTTCTAATTACAAAAATTAAATTACAAAAAGACACTCAGAAACCGCAGACCTCCGCCATGGCAGCTCATTAACCGCATATGGTATTGTCAGAACTGAAGTGCTATTCCATACAAAATATCTGGTTCATGATAGTGATCCAAGTCACATCTAAATTAAATCTTGTTCCATTCAATATTTCTAGATATCCTGAGAAATGTGATTTACTATGGTATGTTCATAAATATTACCTACGTTGGGTAAATTGAATAGTGGTCGAGAAGGAGAGAAAAAGCCCCAGAACCCCAACATGTTAGTTCTTCAACCCCTCTAATTTCAAATCCTGGATATGCCGATGAATGAAAAATGAATCTTACCTGTTAATGCAATTATACCTGTTTGTCAGGATTTTAGTATTGTAATCTTAAAAAACGAATTTTCTTTGTTTTTCATCCTGACAGGTTTTCACCATGTATACGGACCTGGTGCACCGTGACGCAGCGCCACCTGTCGGAGAGTACTTGCATCCAAAAACAACAAGTTCCAAATCCATGGGTCGCATGGTCCCTGCCTGGACACTGATCGCATGTGCTGTCATCGGTTTGGTCTTGGCATGTGCTGTTGGCATTACAACTTATGCCATGATGTCAAGGCAAATGCAAAAAGGTGACTTTTAGGGGTTATATGAATCCTATATCCTATAATTTCAGTTTCTTTGTGGTTTATAAACTGTAGGAAATATACACTTCAAATACATGGAATCAAGGTTCTGCTGAATTACGTATTTTGAAAGAAAGAAATACCAGGAGACGCAGTCACAAAACAAACATGGTTATGATAGAATGTAAAACATGAGAAAGTATTATGATGAATTACAATAATCTTCGAATACAGTGAAACCCCTCTTGGGCGGACAATCACGGGACCTGCCGATTTGTCCGATTAGGGGGTGGGGGGGGGGGGGGGTGGGGGGGGGGGGTCCGCCACAGAGGGGTGTCTGCAGCCCCGGTTTCACTGTACATGTATTATCTTAACTGTCAAAGCTTATGTATTCCTCCCCTTCTGTCTGACTGTATCTTACAGCAGTACTACCAATAAATTCTAAAGAATGTCCAATAATATTACGTGAAAGGGTAGGTTTGATAAGGGATAAGGGACAATCGCAAAAATGGTTTGAGCTCTAAGTAGTCAAAACGTGAATACGGATTTAGATGCAGATAACGCAGTTGAACCCCCTTTTGTCTTTTATATCTGCATGATGTGTCCAAACAATATCTCCAAACGATGTATCTTGAAATTATTGACGACACATATCTGATCAGCATTGAACACAACCATATGTCACAGGTAGTGAAGTTGTATGTGAACTGACTCTCTGTTGAATATTTTTCGCGAAAATAAGCCGTTTATTGTTTACTGCTGTCATTAGTTATCTTTGATTGATCCTAGAAGGTTAAGTAAACCTAACAGCACGTGGTGGCGCAATGTGTATGGAACATTTCATCAAGAACAGAAACTGGACCATGATGTGTTTTGTCGGTGCAAAGCGTGACGTCACAGCCAAAAATAAAGAAAAGGCTAAAAATAAATAATACATGTTTTAATTCTTCCTTGAAAAAGTTTGGGGTGATAGTGTCAGAAATACTAAGCTTTTCAGTCACAAGGTTTTATCCCGTGTGTGACGTCACTGCCAAGTTGCCTAGTACTCAAACTGGGCTGATATCAAAATGCATGACAATATCTCAACATTTTTCTTTTTCCCCTTCTACGTATTTTTCAATGTTGAAAAATGAAATTCTAATTTCTATGTTAATTCCAAATTTGGAAATTTACTTTTAAGTTAGACAGAATATGAGATTAAGAGATAATGTTATGTAGTTTGCTATTAACCATTAAAAGGTGTCTTGCTATTCCTGGTTGCTTAAATTTGTATACCTTACAAAAATTTTAAATTTTTAATTATGTTAAAGCTTTATTGGAAAGTGAATGTTAATTTCATAAATACAAACATCATAAGAAAGGGCTGTGTGGCAGGTTTAAAATGATAGATACTTTTTGGGTCTTAAGTGTATTTGAAAATTTTTTGGATTGAATTTAAAAATTAGGGTTTTTTTGCCAGGGATGCTACCTTTAAGGTTTTCCTTTTAATAAACCCTTTTACTTATGGTTGTAAATAACAAATGGAATGTCCTAAAGGATACACATACATACATACACAAGGTTACATTTTAAGTAAACGAGCTTTTACTTCACTTGATGTAAATTAATTTTATTTATATATCAACATATAAAATTGCACATATAAGTACAGATTTACAAGAAACATAAATCACAAAGATCTTTCCCTTTTACAAATATATTCGTCTAATTGATAGTCATAAAGGTGGGTTAGTATGTATACTTCCGTCATAAATGTCATCTAGGTTTGTGCAGTTCAAAATTTTTCAGAACTTGTCTAATACGACCGAATGTCTAATTGAGACCACTTGAGTCCAATCCCTTGGGTGGTCGCATTAGACAGGTTTTATTGTATATTATTCAACGCTTTTTATGTTTTCTGTTCTAGGATCTTCAACAGACAACCAAGTCCTTGAACCAGGTATGAACAATAAATGTTTTCAATTATAGGTCCAGGGCCTGTTCGTGGCACTGACCCTGCAGTGCGGGAAAAAAATGTGGCTATATGATACAATATATATTATTTATAATGCTACCTTGATTTCACGTTAAATATGTAAATAAGCTGTAACCTGTGGTTAAGACATTCTATACCTCAACCAGATTGTATGTTCTACCACTGGTTAACTGGTCTGTCTGTGTGCAATCTGCACTATCATTTTCCTTTTACGTCCTTTCTATTTTGACGTACAACTAAAATGTATTTCCTTGTACCTGCCAAGACCAAGGGGAACTGTCAAAGAAATAACCGGTGTGTGACGTCGTTCTATGTCTGCCAAAACCACGCGCTCGTGCACAAACGCTAAAAACTCACAAACTGCGCAGTTGAATCCGACACTGCCCAGCTGACATAACAAGTAAATTAAATGTGAGCGATATGGACCCGTCGTTTCCCATCTTAATGCATGAGCCGATGTACCAGTACCCTATTGAGGACATATGTATAGGTGGTTAAGAAATATCAGTTTCTTTTTTACCATCATTATAAACAGGTAAGCATCTTACCATGCATTATCATTTTATTTGAAAACAGAACCAGTTGAATTTCGTCTGGGCGGGTCAGTGTATCTGATCGGCAAGTATTGTTTGGATACATGGGCCACAGCAGACCGTTTCTGCTTGAAGCACGGAAGTAAACTAGCCACCATCGAAACAGCACAGGAATGGCAAAACTTGCATTCACACTTGAAAGTCGGTTAGTTTAAACTATTTTTTTATTATTGAGTAATTAATTCGATTACTGAAATAGATTTAATTAAAGACTGAATTTCTTGTATACATTTTTTTTATTATATACCAAGTACATACATTATAGACTAGATTGGCACCAAATATTATGCATGTCTAAGCTAAGGATAAACAGTCTTACTGAGATTCGGGCCAATAATTTCAAGGATTTCGAGGACATTTGCCCCCGAGCATAGTTATGGTGTAATAGACAGACAAAGAAATCAACCGACGGACAGACAGACATGGGTTTAAATTCACCACCTTGGTCGTAAAATAAAGAGATAAGCATTTGTTAAAATGTTTGAAAATTTTTATTTTTAGTTTTCTTTTTATTTTAGCTGATTGGCCCTTGTGGCTTGGCGCAACTAACAAGTTCACCGGTAGGTGGCATTGGGTGTCAACTGGTGCTGAACTGAATTACAGCAACTGGCAGGAGGGCCAGCCAAAGACATCAGACCATAACCTCTGTATGCTAGCCTCGATTTGGGAAGATTTGGAGTGGTGTTCATCTGATTGTGACCATCATAGTGGTGTGGCATTCTGTGAAAAATCAGTGTCGAAAAGTTAAACTTGTTCATCCTTAAATATTATTAATGATAGAAATATAAACCAAGAATGTCTTACCCGTACACGACTATGTGTGCATTTATGTATTAGACTGATAGGGTCGTCATTGCGTCTTGATGCAAGCCATTCAGAAAACTACTCTTCAAACACCATTCATAATTTAGTAATGCTGCGTTGTATAAATATCCCAAAGAGTGAAGAATTAAGAGAAATAAATACAAACTAAAGTCTTATGGCTTCTACCTTATAGGAGAAGTTAAAGAATAAGCCGGAAATGAGTCCAGCAGAATAAAGTCTACGTACTGACATTTTACAATCATCTCACATCACATGGCACATACATCGTTCACCAGAGAACAGATAGGCGGCGCTATGGTGCACCACTAAAATTCAGACACAAGAAGTCAAAAATGCGGAATAATCGTGACGTCCAAGGGGTTGTTATAGTCGCCAGCCTAGGTCTGGCGACTATAGGCCAATCGTCGTGTCTGTTTGTTTGTTTGTGTGTTTTTTTGTTTTGTTAGTTTGATGTACAAACAAGTTTGAATATTGTTTTAAAATCACCTAAGTTTGGTCTTTCTTTCAATCGGATTAAACTTCCTAATACCTAATCTGAAAAAGTAGGCCTATCGGGGGGGGGGGGGGCGGGGTTCATGCGTAAAATAGTAAACAAAAGGTCCCCCATGCTCAGTTTCGTTATCGCACCACTGAGTTGTAAACAAAGATCTGGAACACTACAAATTAAATCCATCCCCGACAACCCTTTCGTAAGACTACGCCTGTGAGACTGAGAGTTAATTTTCCAGAAATTAAATATATGAAAATTTTGGAATAAAAACCATAGTTAACTATTGACATACTGCAGCGATAAGTGTCAACAACTGTTACCTTGACCTTAACAAGTCAGAATGTATTTACTTTGCCAATTTTTTTGTATAATTCTACAATTCAATAGAAATTACATATAGCAATAGATTAATGATCGCTCATTGGTCCTTTGATTTCTTGCAAAAATCAAAAATGATTTTACAACGAATTCCTGCCACTATAATATATATGTATATATATAGTGGTTGTATTGCATGCATGTGAGGGCATGGATACCGTAATACCACCATGCATAATGGTCATTCCGGCGAAAAATGTACATACTTCAAATTAAACCTGGTCATGAGACGTGGTTAAGATACTGATTTTTTACATTTGAAGAATGTTACAATTTGTTTTGATGGTGTAAATCATGATTTATGAACACAGTGTTATAAATTATAATGGAAGATTCTTACCGAATGAGCAACAAAGCATTCCCTCAACATAGCTGTGAGTCAGCTGATAAATGAACAATCCTTATGATATTAATAAAAATCTAAAATATAAATACTGTCATAAAGTATCCAAGATTTCAGGAGGAATTTTCAAAGCAAAGCACTAAAGCATTCAGTGGAGTATTTTTTTTTCTGAAACACACATGAGAAGGGCTGTAAGCAAGTCAAAGATACAAAGCTGTAATAAAAAAAAATGAAAATTTAATAATTATACCTTAACACTAATAGTCCTGAATATCAGCCTAATTTTCCCCTGCCCCAGGAGATTATATTTTACTTACACTTGAATGAATTTTATAATTTTTAATGATATTTTAAAAATCTGAATTCATATCTGTAGCGAGATCTTAAAAAAAAACTGTTATTCATATATGGACCCTTCTTATCAACATGCCCATTATAGCTTATGTGTCTCCCTACATGATAAGGTCCATATATGAATGATTTTGGATTTTTTAAATTTTATTAACAACATTCTTATTTATACTAATTTCTTATGTGCCCCAATATCTTAAACAACTGTTTCTCATCCCCACTTTAAATTAATAAGGAAAGAATCGTATGCGTCTCCTATAACCCGATTATTTTTTTTTTGGACCCAGCTCTTATTACCAAGGCATGTGTGTCTCATCAGGAGGCCACACCTGATTGGGTTTATGTTTTTTTTCATTCTACAGTCCCTCGAGCCCTACCCCCCCCCCCCCCCCCCCCCCCCGTGCACACTCCAAACACGCACACTTTCAAAAAAAACCTTCAAGGCAAACGTAACAAATTTGGATTTTGACAGTTGAGAGAAATAGCCCCGGCCATCCTAAGTGCCCAAACACAAGATATTCGTTTTGAGCAGAACCGACCTCTGGTGGATGGGGGATCCCAATACGCAATGCAAACATCCACAGAACGTTATATCAATGCTACGGAGTTTGCGTAGGAAACAGATCTAGCAGATAAAAGCTCAAAAAATTCCTTACACTTCTCAAAAGCCACCAGAGATAAGCCTGCACTGTATTTTATCACTGTATTGTTTGATCTCATTTCCCATATACAGACAAACTGGAGACAAATATGTGATTAATACAGAGTTAAGTGTGCTTTCTGGTGTCTTGCACCTCCTCAACGGGGCGTATTGGAATGCGTACCGACGTGACCTGAGGCCAGACGAATGAAATATTATGTTGATCTGTACGGACGCTTAGCTGTAAACCAGCCATTTACCTTTGAATATATTTGTAAATATAAATATATATATATATATATATATATATATTAATTAATATTTCTATATATTTCTCTAGAGCTCGGTACAAGATGTTGTTTTTATTTGATCCATTCACCATACGAACCTAAAATATCTTCATTTATAATGTAGCGATGAGGAAAATCGTCTTTGTTAGATCTGGCCAGGTTGTCTCTCTTCTGATTTTACTCTCCTAGTGAATATATATTATATTTCAAATTTATCTCTAAATATTTCAAATATATATTTAAATATGAATATATATATGTATATATATATATATATATATATATATATATATATATATATAGATATATATGACCACCAACGTCAATAAACTTGTCGCATTTCGAGGTGGTTGTCTAAGCGAGATCTGATATCAGAGTAAAAAGGAATAGTATGTGTGCATGTGTAAATCTTCACTTTGCTTCTTTCTCTCGGATTGACCTTTATTTTATATATTTATCTGAAATTTCTATCTCCCAGAATTTTATATCTCTCCTGTACTTTACAATTTTGCCAAATATTTTCTTCCTACCTGTTGAAAAAGTGGTGTTTAAAAAACGGAAAGTTTTCAAAACACCAAACACAATCACAACAACAACCACAACAAAACAAATATCACAGCAATAAATATAATAATAATAATAATAATAATATTAATAATAAAAAATAAATAATAATAATAATAATAATAATAATAATAATAATAATAATAATAATAATAATAATGGCAAAAGGTAATAATAATGTCAATAATAATGTTAATAATAATAATAATAATAATAATAATAATAATAATAATAATAATAATAATAATAATAATTATAATAATAATAATAAAAATAATAATAGTAATTATGATAATAATAATAATGTTAATAATAATAATAATAAATCTTAATAATCGAAATACATGAGTGAAGTAAAGAATAATTAATTGAATAATTACTTAATAATTACCTGAATAATTAAGTGAACATATATTCAAATAAAATAAAAAAACAAAAACATTACGAAAAAATGTGAACCAGCACAGGCTGGAGTGAGTCACTCGAAATTCATGGACATTAACCATAGCATCAAAAATGCAACAATTACCCAGGGGTACCTCCAACAAATGTGGCGTTACTGAGTATAAACCCCCGAGCATACAGGCTTCGGTGTGTATGACCCTACACACCCACGGCGAATGATCCACTCACTGGCCGCGCTGTGTAAACACAGCGGGCGTCCGTGCGATCTTACCCTCCACCACAGAGGAACGGATAAACACAGCACCTACCACAGGTAATATAATGTACTAAAATTTTATAATAATTTACATATACCAGGTATGTAATACAAGGTAGTTTGGCACTTAGAACCTGAAAGGTGTTCAAGAGCGGTATCCGTTACATTCGCGAGGCGTTAGGGTTTAATGTGTGTTCTAGTGGAGTGCATATTTATTTACACCTATATTTGATAAGTCATATATACGCACTTTCCGGATATACAGAGGTACACTCTCCGACAATAAAGGCGAATACAGGTAAGTTTATGTCTGTTATTAATCCTTTTTTGGGGGGGGGGGGTAAAATGACAAAGGTGGGTCGATTAATTAAACACATAACCAGTTCATTACTAATAATTTATGTAGTCAGTTTGTTGTAACCTTGTTGTAATCCCTGTACACATGGTCTGTTAAATGCATAAGTAACCCGCGCCCCGTGGAAAAATGCTCGTATTCACCTCATATGGGACATAGAGTGCATATAGATATGGTTTCGACTTGGGCTTCCTGCGGTATATGCATGGTCTGTATATTTTTATTTAGAATATGATAAATATGTATGATAAATAAATATGATAAATATATACCGGTATATGGCAGATATAAATGACACACATGTATAGGCCCTACGTTTTATTATTGCAGTTCTACAAATATATGTTTTTGTAAAACAGTAACAGGCAAAGTGTGAAGTCGGATTAGACTGACTTCGTCGGTGATATCAGACTGTAAACCTTAACATTTTTATTCTTTTATGTTTTAGTATCAGTATCTATAATTATAGTATGATAATTGCAGGTGGTCCGGTGGTCCACGTGTAATCGTTTAATATTTCAAAACCTGAAATATAGCTAAAATTACTGTTTATATCATATTGGTAATCAAAGAAAGTGCGAAATCAGTTTCCGTCTGATCGCATGCTTGTGATTTGCTGAGAGGAGGAGCGTGTTTTTTTAGCTATAATGATATTTTTAGATATGTGGATTAGGGCAACCAAACTGTATAAGATCATCTGCACTGCTGTGCCCTGCCGTATGTATATATATATATATATATATATATATATATATATATATATATATGTGTATGTATATATATATATATGTGTATGTATATATATATATATATATATATATATATATATATATATATATATATATATATATATATATATATATATAGTGAAACCGGCCTGTTTAGACCATCCGGGAGACTGGCCAAAAGTGGCCTTAATTCACAGGTGGTCTTATTAGATAAGTCAGTTACAACAGATGAGAATATTTTCGGTTCACTCGAGGTCGGCCTTAATAGACATGTGGTCTTTTAAGACACGTGGTCTTTCAGACGGGTTCATATATATATATATATATATATATATATATATATATATATATATATATATATATATATATATCACAGAAAAGGAAAGCCATACACACAGTGTAAAGCCTTTATCCTATGCTTTCCTCATCAGACCATATAACATTTTTAGATTGCTGGTCTGTAAATGAAATGATCCCCTATATATCTTATAATCTATACTTAAAAATAAACAAATAAATATTGAGTGGATATCACGCGGGGAGGGTTTTTCCAAATAAATTATTTTTTTTTAAATTTATGCATCTTTTTTTATGATCTGAAGGCGAGGAGGGGGTGAATAAAAGTTAAATAATGTATAACCAAAATTATATGAACCAGGTGCAGGTGGCGCGGTGGAGGTCCTCCGCTCCTCCTCCACAACAACGTGAACTACAGGGACGGCTATACCTGCTAAAGAACCTGGAGTCCCAGAATTTATATATATACATGTATATATGTACTGCACACATTCAAAGAAACTGCAGATGTATTTTATTTCCTTGAATATGATAAATGTTTCCGGTTCACGACATTTGCTGCCATATGGGGTCCCAGTAAATTTGGCAATTATTTTCTCAAAATTATATTTTATCCGACAATGTTACACTTTACTTTATGAGTAACTTAAGACTAATGGCAACATTCCATATTCGGACTGACCTTTCGGTCATTTGTTGATTTAAAACTTAATTTGCTTTGCTGTTTTATTTTATCCATTGAAGAAATCTTGTAATTAATCCTGTATTGTCTCAATAGTTAATTTGCATATTATTTTACAATTTATACTGACAACTACATTGGCCGAACAGACCTCAGCCCTGTTAAACAGTAAATCACATGAAGAACATTTCCGCATTTCTTGTTCTTAGGATGTATGTGGTGGCGGTACTTATCCAAACATGAACATACTATACCGCACACATTTAAGGGAACTGCAAAGAGCAACAAACCGCAAGTTGTATTTTTTTCCCTTGAACAAGATAAATGTAACTAGTTTATGAGAGGTAACGATAGTTATTAGGCCACTCTGTGGTCGTTATTTAGATAATTATTTCTGCGTTCCATACTCGTTTGTTGTGTAGCCTCACATTCCAAGTCAGAATTGAATACGGGTGGTCGCTGAAATTGACAGTCACGCCTAGGGGTCATTGAGTACATAGGATGAGGCGTGACGTGAATATGATAATATGACAAGTATTAGGTTGGAAATAAACATCTAGTGTGCCTTGTGTATTATTTGTGTGTGTGTGGGTGTGTGTGTTTGTAGCTCTAGGAAGGCGGGGGGGGGGGGGGGTAGTCCTATGTTGCTTTAGATTCATACACAGCTAAACAGAAATAAGTATATACATATTTACACACATATACCTGCATATGAATATATAGGTGTACACGTGTGTTACGGACAGTCAGTCGATCCGGTTAAATACACCATGAATTCTATATTAATTAAGAGTAGTGGCAAACAAAGATGAATGTATACATTAATGGTCTAAAGGTAATTTATAAATATATATATATGTGTGTGTGTGTGTGTGTGTGTACATATACATGTATATGAATAAACTACTATAATTGTGTGTACAAGGTGTATACTGGTAAACATTCTATACAAACCCGGTATGCGAATATGACCATCGGGGGTTCTTTGTGACGCCTTATATTGTGTTGCAGAGCCAATACAGGTTTTTGAACCAACGGAACAGCAGGTTGATAAATTAAGAGTTACGACTAATATCTGACATTAAGTCTCCACGACTATCATCAAATGATAATAATTTTGAGCTTTATTTCTTCCGGTTACAATATATATTGCTTTCCGCCATTGTATACAGTAAAAGCTGAGGTCGTCAGACTGCTATTATTTGCTGCACTTGTAGTGACCTTTGACCCCGACCTGTCAGTCCTTCGTTACTGCCCTCGTTTTGGTTGAGCAGTTATGTGTAAATTGTTTGCTTTTATTTGATGCGGTGCGATACCAGAATATTATAATTATCCTGTGGTCTAATTTTACCCCAGATATATGATATATGGACACGGCCTTGTGAGCGATCATTGTACCATTTTTGTACCTCCGTATGTTCACGAGGGACTTCATGAAGATACCAGGTACAGTAAACCCTCGTTTATTCGCCAATCCTGGGGCTCAGAGAAGTATTGGAAGTGAGGGTGACGGATGATCGAGGGGAAGTAAAAGGGATTTTAGCATGTGACTCGACCTGTTAATGAACACACATAAACAACATTGTATACACACACGTATATATATATATATATATATATATATATATATATATATATATATATATTACCTTGATATCGTCCAAGTCGTGCCCAACTGTAGTATGAACAAAAAGAATGCTTTAAATTGGTTTATAACTCTCACTTGAAATAAGGATGAACCACCTATATAAAAATGTATGATCCTATTATCACTGTAGGCTATCAAGAATATTACTTTTCCAAAAGTCTATAGAGTGGTGATGCCTTGAGCCATCAACCTCTTTAAAATTGGAAATTAATTAATTGTCAGTCTTAATTAAGTAAGATATTATATTAAGTAGCCATTGCCTGCAACGAGGTTTGAGAATATGCAATGCAAAGATCAATGTATATATATAAAGGTAGGAAATTCATAAAACAATATCTTATATCTGTAAAATGAAACAAATTAGAAATTTACAGGAGGATTTTATTTTCTTAATTTCCGAAATTATTTGACGTCGGTATCTTTTGCAGAACGTGTAGAACTTGGAAGATAAAATGTGTTCCCGTTTGCCGTTTTATCTCCAGCCATACGGTCTCAGTCTCATGGGAATTCGAGCAGACATGCTGTGTGATTTAAAAACAAAGTCCCTTGCTTTGGTATATTCATATACGCTATATATTTGTATATTTTGCCTATATGTACCGTTTATTTATGTAACCATCCCAAAATTTATATAAGCGGTCCCAAAATCACTATTATTATTGCATAGGTATGTGTCAGAATAGGTATTTTAAAATGATATATACCGAATATTTGAAGAGATCGAGGCATATATACCGTACTGAGCGTTTTAGTCGCCGCCGTAACAACGTTTTCATCATGTCGTAATACCCTGTTATTTGACATCAGGACCATGCAGGTTGAATTATGCTTGTGTACATATAGACATTATACTAGAGACCAGTTCCTGAATTCCTGAGCACAGTAGTCACAAAAAGGCTTTGTATTATAGCTACGTTTCACTGGTTCACTTGAAAGAGTAAAGTTTTCATTATCTATACAAGCCAGTTGCAAATGAGAGACTGTGAATAAAGAAGCTTGGTGAATTTTACTCGTTTTCGTGCAAGGATGTAGATTGAATATTAACCGAAGGCAGCAGTGCTTCACCAGCTGCATGCTTGAGGATTTATTCATTAACATTTTTATTCACAACAAATATACACTACCAATATAACCCGTTCAGCCAAATGCCATTTTCTTCTGGTATATGTTACAAATTAGTACATGTTAAGTAATTATTGTGGGTAAAGTGAGTAAAACAGACAATAGTATAAACTTTATATTCACTTATGTCTAGGGCTCAAGTCAAACCAATCAATACATGTTTTCTTGCCCACAAAGATTTACCCTGGAATTAAGATAAAGACTTCATATGTATATTTTCATATTGTTACATTTATTTTTTTTATTATGCGCAGGATTTTGACATGTGCTTGACATTCTGATTCGTGTTAGGCGCAGGCCCTGTGCGTTGCTACGGGTACCGCTATTGTTGAACTCTGGTTTGCTGGCAGAGTGTGGACACACGGTGCGTTCATTGTGTTCTAAAAGTTTCTAGTCTGTTCTTTGGAATTTTCTGTGCCTAGAAGTTTCTGGATTTTGGGTGAAAAAGCTTTAAATAGGGGCTGTGGTTGGAGCCGGCAAAAAGGAAAAAAACAGCGGGCACAAAAGGGTGCTACTTTCTCGTCTGTCTTGGGACCTACTCCGATAATTGCATATATATATTTGCCGATATTCTACAGACTTTACACAGATTTTTATCCAGATTGTCTTCAGTTTGCCTTTGGGATTATACCTGAACTTCACTTCTGAATTACAACAGATTGTCGTCGAGATTGAGTTGGACTATTCACCGGGAAGATTTTCTTGAACTGTTCACGTGGATTATTTGTGCTAAAAGACTCTTGTTGGACTGTGACAGTTGTGGTATCCAGAGATCAGAGCCTAGGATCCGGAGTCTGGTGATGTACATTTTTATTATTGTTATGTCTTAAATACTGTGTATTGTATTGAGTTAGTGTATTGTAATGTTATCTTTAGGATTGTTCTAAGAATAAATTATAATTATTTGTTAATAAAAAACCACTTATTTCTTTATTCATTCCCCTAGACATTTCACGCTGCCTAGTGTTGCGGAATCTGATTTATTTTTATCTCTGTAACAAAAAATGTATACTCGTCATGATTACGTGATCTGTCATTATTAGGTTCCGTAACAATATTCTTTTTAATACGGGGGGGGGGGGGGTATTTATGGCAAAAGTGACTAGACCGGAACATTTTCCGGGTTGCATGTAAATAAAAATATTTTATTGGTTTCTAAAGCACTGAACGGGCCGGCACCAGCTTACCTATCAATCCTACTCCAAATGGTCTGTCTGGAACCATGGTTCAAGAAGGAACCCTTTTCTCAATGAAAAGGTTCCATCTGGCACTTAGAGGTTCTTGCCTTAGCTGATCATGACTTTTAATAAAGTTCAAGATGGAACCCCTGATGTCAGTGGCGTCAATTAATCTTCAAGGTTTGGTTGTGATTCGCAGGCGTGTGAGGGTGGTCCTGCTAGTCCAACTTCTGTTCACCAATCATTGTCTGTGTGACACATTCCAAATATATTACAATTCAATAAAAGGTGTTTCAAAAAGGTATGTTTCCAATATACGTTAACTCAAATTAGGTTTAGAAATATTATATTTCATAATAATCTCAGAAATGGAACGAAGTCTAATTATTAATATATGATTCAACACGAAACTAGGGACATGCATGCATATATATATATATATATATATATATATATATATATATATATATATATATATATATACCTTTTATTGTCTGTGCATGTGACACATTTCAAATATACACCCTATTTAGTAAAAGCTTACAAAATAAGATATTATGCTTCAATTTTATGTTAATTCTAAACCAGGTTTAGTTATATAATATTTCATAATAAACTCAGATATGGCACCAAAGTCTATTAATCTAATTATTAACACATTACATTTCCGAAATATAAGCATCATTCTCTGAAAAGCAGGGGGGTATGTTTACATTAACCATCCCCCCTCCCCCTTCCCCATGCTTAAAGTGAGGAAATATACCCCAACCCCAAACCCCGTATTGACGCCCCCAGTTCAAGGGTTATTAGTTATCTTCATTCAAATTTTGAAAGAACCCAAGAAAAGATTCGCGCTCAGGACTAACCTCATATATGATGAAGGACTGCAATCATTAATCATTTGAAAGCTCATTCTGAGGGCATTTATACCAGATGCATCGGCTTAACCCCGGAGAGGGTCACCCCATTCGGTGACCACGGTCAGGAAACGCCGGCCATTAAAGGTCATAGGTCGGTGGTTGCATTCAGATTGCAGTTAATTTAATACAGATGGAACGTTTTGCACCATGGCCATATCATGTATTCCCTCACCAGATGCCATTGAAGAATTTCCCATATATGCAGTGGTTTGTGTACATGCGTTGTACTGTGACACGCGGGAAGCGGCGCAGAACACGGAAAAAGTGTCTAATTCAACTGGATCTTGTGTACAACATATACACACACATATATATATATATATATATATATATATATATATATATATAGTTATATATACTTCCGTAAAATGATGAAAAATTAATCAATGAACACAATAAGGGGAATTATAATACTGGGCATAGGATGTTTTATTGGATATCAGCTGAACTGAGGTTGGGAGGTACAGGATACACAACGTGTACTAGTCCACCTGCGGGTGAGCTGAAAACGTGACGTATTCACACTAGCGTGTTAAATACCTCGTGCTTACACTCGTATACTTATACAGTACGGATAGTAACCCACGTGGTTACCTGAGTGAATGGAATAAAATCACTGGTGTGTGATTTGTAGGGGCGAGCGACATCCAACTGAGGTTTCAAAACAACTGTGCCGCAGACAGAGAGAGACACTAACATACTGAAGACGCAGCATCAAAGAAACAACCACGGTTACCTGTAGCAGTAGGAGCTGAGGAAGTTGAGGAGAGAGATGGGTTTGTCTCGGACCGGATCCCTACCTCTCTTGATACTCGGACAGCTGATAGCTTGCTGCTCTACAGGTAGGTGGGATGTATGGTTTGTGGGGAATGTTTACCACTCTCATTGTTTATACACCGTTCTGATTATTTACACCTGGAGGGAGGCTGCTCCGTGTCGTCTTTGATGTCTCCCATAGCAACAGGTTTACGCCACTTGTTGCTCAAACTAGGTTTTATCTGCTTATGTGATGTTACAGAATTATTTGACATATGTATGAATGTGTGTTGTATAAAGTATGTTTTTCACCTCTTATTTATAAATATATATACATACATACATATATACATTTATATATATATATATATATATATATATATATATATATATATACAGAGAGAGAGAGAGAGAGAGAGAGAAAGAATTATAAATAATTGTGTAACAGCCGAGCTCATCTGTTCCTGCTCGATATAACTGTATATTGTGATATATATATATATATATATATATATATATATATATATATACATATATATATATATATATATATATATATATATATATATATATATACAGGCAAACACCATCCTATGTCGGATCCATGTTATTTTTTTATCAATTGTATGTCATGATTCACATAAGAATTATGTGTGTGTATAGCATAGTCGCTTGTCGGAGCTAGTACCAGCTTAGTGATGTGTACAATATATCCTGATAAACTTTTATCATGTTGATCTCTTCTTCAATAATATTCCCACAGAAAGTCAATTCTTGGGTATTTTATAACTTTAAAGCAGGAAAAGGCGGCGTTCAATCACTCCATCGTAGAAGATTATGGGGCCTCCCTTCCTTTAACAAAGCGGTCGGGCAGTTTTCACTCACATAAAAATAAGCACTTTGTATTTGTTTTTGTATCATCACGTGTATATTACGCTTAAATAAACAAAACATTTCTTTTGGGACCTCTTTACTAGGATAATTTGTAGCATAAGGCCGGTGTAAAAGTTAATAAAGTCCATAACATTGTTTTTATGTAACTTAAGGAACTCGGCATGAAAGTTGTCTATACGTCGAGTGGGCCCTGTCATAATAAAGTGCACCACGGAACATGATACGCCACTAATGTGTACGAGAGAGTAATTTACCTGAACAACTTTGATTTATTACGCTGTTGGGAAATAGCGATACATATAACGTTGCTAGACTCGGTCTTTAGGAAAAAAGCTACATGTTTTCTGCATATATGATATCAAATGTTATAAAAGAACAAAAGAACAACAGCAGAATTGCTGTAGGTATATGTGTACACGTATATTCTATATAGTATATAACACAAAGTTTGTTCTGTTAAAAATATTAATACATTGGTGTTTGTGATGTAAGTATGTCATAGAAATGCAAAGCTATTCACTTGGTCTGGTGTACTTAAACTAAAAAAAGATGTATAAGAAGTTGTATTATGGAAGATAAAAGGTGACAAATGCTGGGGACCAGGAGTACCCAAGGAGTTATCGTTGTCTGGCTGGGACGTCCAGGGACGTGTAAGGGACTATCTGGAAAAGCTCACGAGTAGTCGTCACGAGGATGTCAATTCATTTACAAGGATAGAGAGAAGACTCGCTTTAGAGGGTGCCGATAATAGAAGTCAGGACAACTTTTATGAACGTGTCTTACTTGACCTTTTATGTTTTTTACACATTTAAAATATATCATAATTAAGGTTCAGGTTTGATAAAATAAGGTATTATGCTTCCAGTAAAGGTTAAATCTAAACCTGGTTTAGATACACATGTATAATATTATACAGAAAACTCAAAAATGGAACCAAAGTCTATAATTCTAATTATGAATATTTTTAATTTCCAATATATTAATATTATTCTTTGAATAGTAGGGAGGCGGAGGTGATTAAATCCCTCCTTGATAAAAAGGGGATATATATATATATATATCCCCCCCCCGTTTTGACGCCCCTAGCAGTTGTATAGTGTAACATCTTCTCAACTGTCTTTAGTCAACCCCGTTGTCTTCTGCATCAAGTGACAATCTGTTGCTTGCATGGACCTCTGTCTGTATATCTGTTGGAAACTATCTCTCCGTTTTACTGTTTGTAAGTACCAAAATGACGACAATTCCTGAATAATTTATTTTTAAATTCATAATTTTAATATAAAGTTTAAGATGTTTCTTTGAAATTTCCGATTTCTTGCTATTTTACACACTGGTCTGAATATTTTAATACATTTATATTAAGTTTTCCCGTATTATGACTATTATGCTAAACACAACTAATCTTAACATTCACATTATGCTGATGATATATAGGTTAATTGAGATTACAATCTGTATTTTTCTTAATACATTACACTGTCCAATTATAGTTGTCATTACACGCAGAATAGCTTCATATAATTACTCAATGTAACAGACTTTTACAAAGTTCATTTATTTTTGAGAAACGTTTCATATCAAGGTGGTTGGTGCATTACTTTTTGTTATAGTAAGTATCAATATTTACTTTATACCAGATGACATTCAAATGATTAAATGTTAAACAAACAGTGTTGGCAGATTACAACACAAATTGACCAATAATGTATAGAGTTGACCAATTCACTCAATTTACTAAAATAAACATAGTTTGGAATCGTTTGACAGCCGGTTATCCGAAAATATTGCTTGGTGACTGAAACGTAATTGTGATAGATAGCAAGAGATCAAGGGTATATCAGATACAATCATACCCTATAGTCTCCATATAAAACAGTCAGTAATCACAAAAAAGGCATCCCCTTTGCAACGATCGTTGTAAGAATATTTGGGACAAACATGTCTCGACGTCATATTTATATACATTTATTTCGCCAGTTTTGTGATATAATAAAATACGAAATATGAGATATATTTACTGGGCGACTCTGTTGAATTGTTTATAATGATAGACGGTCATTGGCATCTGTCCGACACAGCTGCACATGTTGTTTTGTGTGAGCAATTGTTCGATAATAGTGGCATCACATGCATGACTTACTCGCATCGCCAAAAACACGCGGAAACTGGTAACAGGTACCGCCCGTTCAACTACCTCTTCCTGTCAACCTGTTTCTTTTTACGCGATAACTCACGCCAAACACACTAACGCTTATTTCACGTTTTACCCCTAATAGAACAGACAAATGCCAAGACTATATGAGAGAAAAGTAATATTCTCCCATGTACGAATTCTACATAATTAAAGGTTCACATTGTCATAATAACGGACATACACTTTAGACTCCACCTGATTGTATTGGTTATGGTTCTGAGTGTTAGTAGACATGAGTCAGTTTACCACAAGTAGACCCCCTGACCAGAAGTAGCAACTGTAGAATGCAACTCTCAGACGGGGAGAAGAAACCTGAAAGATGAAACACACAAAAAAGCACAAGAAGTTCTCAGCACGGACACCAGGATGTCATGAGCGCTATGTTTTTGTTTGGTACCACTTATCGCGCCCGATACAAGCTTCCTTCCATTCATGTACAGGAAAACGGATGAAAAGGGGGATCCGAAGCCCTGGCCCCCCCCCCCCCCCAAAGGATCTGCTTCTGTAATTTAAAGAGAACACACTTTATTTCATGTATATTTATCATATCTCGTATGTGATTAGGTCTCTTTAAATCAGAGGCTTCTTGAAGAGATAAAAAAACAGATATATGATATTGTAATATTTCACTTACCGTATGAGCTGGGGATCTTCGCATTTTGCCTCTGACCATCAAATTAAAAAAAAAAAACTCCTGTCATCCTATTAAGATCTAACAATATTGAGTCAATAGCATTTCTAAAATATGACAATATATAACAATTTTGAAATTCCATTACAAATGGTACGTTATGAGAAAAAATTCTTACAGAAGCAACAACGTCCTAATAATCCATGTACAATTATGAACGAAAATGGCAAGCGAATTCTCTAATATATAAATTAGAAACGGGAATCTAAGCCTATAAGTGCTTGTCGATAAGCTGAGTGTCATGACCCATGGGTTACTTGTGATTATGTTATGCCATAAATGCAAGAGAGATATTCCATAAATCTTGTGAAAATACATTAAGAAGTACAATAAATGAAATAGTTTACCCCAGTGTACCTCTGGTTACCTTTGTTAACTTCCATGTTGTATTTTTCTTTGCAAGTAAAACATAGCATGTCGCTCCAGCAAATGTAATTATCATGGCACGTTGATACACTTAGCTTTGCCTGCATACATAAATAGAGAATGTAAGTCGTTACGAGAGAAAGTAAATTTGATATCACCAAGTGGAAAAACAGGATGCGTAATGAAGCCTGACTTGTACACATTAACTCTTTCATTACCATCATACACAATTTATAGCGCAACTGTACTTCTGTTTTACACGATATCGCGTATTAGAGCATGACTGAGGAATCTATTCTAAAACTAGATTTTGTAGTCAGAGCTTACAAACCTCCGCCAGAACCTTCAAATCCGACTTTCCTGTGTTTTACTCAGTGTAACACGGGTAATCCTATAGTGAGTGGCAGAAAAACGATATATGATTGGGTGGCCTCATACCGGGACAATTGAATCACAGTGTGTCACAACGGAATTTACAGTAAGGTAGAAGGATTGGAAAAAAACTATATCTAAAATATATCCAAAAGTTGCTCTAAATTATTATTAGGATTAATAATTATTAGAATATTAGAATTATTAATTAATAATTATTATTATTATTGAAATCCCATAAAGTAAACATCATTTTAAACCTGGCACGGTCTCCTTTCAAATGGTATGAATTTTTTTATCTTTTCTTAAATTTAAAATTTGATTGTATCATTAATAAAAAAAGTAAATGTTTTTAAGGTACACTATTTTAAGCGACAAGTAACCAGTATGCCACTTTGTAGTTGACTAAAATTATACTAGATCACATTTGCTAAAAAGTTTTTTTTCCCTCTACTGTGTGTCATTCGTGTTGAAAGATGATTTCTTTTTATAAAATGTCAGTTTTAGATTAGATAGAGACATGATAGATATCTCAAAAATGCATTTGAGACATCTTCATGTTATTAGAAATTAACCTGCTCAAAAGTAGCTTCTTTTACCGGGTGCTTAAAATAGTGTACGATTTGAAAAAAAAAGAATAAAAAATAAATAAATGTAATATATCATAGGAAAATGAACGAACATTTAAAAACATCTGCTGTGACGTCAGGAAGTATTTGCAAATCGGAAAATGCATGGTGTGTTCAAATTTGCGACATATTACTGGTATATGTTTTGCTTTGAAGCGCAAACGTCGATACAGTCGGTAATTACATAGAGATTTCCGAATGCAAATTACCTTTGATATTTACTAATTGTTCGTTGTTTTTTTTTTTTGTCCAAGTCCCTCTTTAAAGTCCTCTGTGTTTTAAGTGCAGGCGCCGTAGATCAAGGTATTAACTGAATGTGACGTCTACTATTGTCCGTTTGCTTTGGTGCTGAAAAATAATGATCTCCAAATAAAGCAATTTGCCCTGGGAGCCATTTTATATTAATGTCATTTATGTGCAATGGTCCATGCACACCATTCAGTTCTCATGCTGTGAACATCTATAAACCTACAAACGCCGCGTCCTTGACCTTGCACTGGACAACCTGGCCCGGGATGAGACTTTATCGTTATCTCTCGTTCAATCTCATTTTGTATGTTATAAAATAGCCACCATTTCGATTGATTTTTACCGAATGTTACGACGGCCCTCAGCTAAAGCATGTAAAACGCCATGTGTGTATATTAATACCTAGCTGGAGAACATGGATTTAACTCATCGATTTTAATTTAATTTATTTAAAATTTGTTAATCATTTTAAAGAACTCAAAATATACTCTGGTTGTCTTTTTGCTCGCGAGGGTTCCAATTCGCGAAATTCGCGAGAGAGCAATTTTCTTGAAAATTATATTTTCGTGAATAAGAGGTTCCAACTGTCTGTTAGTATCGAACGATGGTCAATAAGAATGTGTGCATATAATATTTGATGTTATTTGTTTCCATGGTTGTAATCTGTGTAAATGTCTTTTTGCTTTGTGAAATCGGGTAAATGTTAACCCTGGGAATATTGATGCCAACCACATTACAATGTCAGGTTGTTACGGAACCTAATATCAACCGATCATGCAGTCGTGACGAGCACAAATTCTGTTACGAAGACAAAAAAAATCAGATTGTGTTACACAAGGCAGCGTGAAATGTCTAGGGGAATGAATACAGAAATCAGTGTTTTTTTATTAACAAATAACCATAATTTATTCTTAAAACAACCCAAACATTACTATACACATAATCAATACAATTTCACAGTATAACAACAGTACAACAGCAAATCAATACAACCACACAGTATAATAAATAGTGTACAGTACCTGTATACCAGCATTGTCACAGCGACAACAAGTCCTTTAAAATGTATAATCTAGATGAACAGTTCACACATATCTTCTCAGAGATTAACAGTCTAGTTCGATCACAAAATCTATTTGTTGTAATTCAAATGTGAAGTTCTGATAGTGATCTCAAAGGCAAACAGAAGAATAATTAATAACCGTTACAAATTCGAAGAAGATCTATAACTGCTGCAGTTATCGGAAAGGCCCACAAACTGACTCGCACTCTTCCGTGTACGCTGAAATATTTCTCTCCTCCCTCTAAAACACAGTCCCCTATTTATAACTTTTCTTCCGAAAGTTCTAGAAAATTCTATTTCACGAACAATCTTAAAGAATCTAACATAATACACACGCACAAAGAACATTACAAGACACGCGCTCATAGAGCGCGACCAGCCAAGAAAGTTCCAGATTAGCATGACCGCTGTGTTTTCACGTCAATCCCCACGCGTGGGCCGGGCCAGCTCGCGTGTCTCTCATCGCAACGAGCTATGCGTGCCACACGAACCAAATGTCAACAACACATGGAACACCCCTACGCACAATAAAACAGACATCTGTAACAAGGTTAACTCTCTTGAGTAGTTACTCATATATTACCCGTTCATTATTTGACAGTTGACAACATTTACGTTTAAATTCAAATACGATACATGGCGCTGCAAGTTCACCTACTGGATACACATAAAAAAGATACTGCGGCAATATGGCGCTGCAATAATTCCATCGCAAATGAGTGTCATATTTCTCAGGAATTATGCGCAAATATGAAATATTGCCCCTCTTAGGGCACACTCAGCATCGTTCGCGAAATGCCATGATTAAAGAAAACGGGGCGTTTACAAGTATATATATATCATTCTGAACCTGGTGCCTTTCTGATGGTACATGTATCTATGAACATTTTAAATATTTTAATGGTACAACCAGTAACTTTTTAGTTGGCAAACATCAAACTAAAAAACAAAATCTCAGAACCTTTTTTCTTCTTTTTTTGTTGTTGTTGTTTTTCCTCTGTGTTTAAACATTAAAATGAATTTTCTTCATTGAACCAAAAGGTAAAAATTTATTTTTAGTTAAATGTTAAAATTTACGAAATGTGAATTTTGTAAAAACATAAAGTATGAGATAAAGTTTGTATCCGTTTAAAAATGTTATATACTTTAAGGTGTATAAAATGTATTTGAAACAGGTTTCGGATTGATTTTAAATTTAGGGTTTTTACAAGGGATGCAACCTTCCTCGTGAATTTCACACATGCACGCCTAACAACCTTTGGATTGATACGTTCATATATTCGGAGGAAATGTCTACATTTTTTATCATATTAAATGATGTACAACTGACCAGATGCTGGAAGCTGTTCCTGACAATAATTCAACGTTAAGTAAATGTTCCTATCAGTGAATACACGAATCAGCATTTATATTCAAATCACTATTGCTTCTTCATATTCTTAAAAAATATAAGTAAGTTATAAAGGTGACACTCCATATATATATATATATACACAGCAAGGATAATATATATATATATATATATATATATATATATATATATATATATATATATTCCCACAACATGGAAACGCATGATCCACTATGCATGTAGGTAAAAATATTATAACCACATATAATACACATGTCAGCTTTTGTTACCACAGGCTGTGGAATGTAACAGTATACGGCTGTATATAAAAGCCTAATAAAATCACTAGATGTGAAAAACGTGTGAAAGAACTGAAACCGTGATATTATAAATGACAACCGTAAAAATCAGTGACTAGAACAATACATTTGTACAAAAGAGGATCTGATAAAAAAATGAAAATGTTACAGCTTGTGCGGCTACACTTTAAAGCTTTGAAATAAGCTATTATCTTGGGAAATTAACGTATTCCTTTGATTTAAATGTATAGTCGTTTGGAACTGTCAACGAAATAAATTCTGTAATCTATCTGTCTGTGTAACTGTCTGATTGTCGGTCTCACAGAGAAAATTTGTAAGTGGGTGGTAATCTGTCTGTCTGTTTGTCTGTCGGGCAGTTTCCGTCAGCCCCTTCCTCCGTTCATCCATCCATCTGCCCTTTATAATTTAGTCACTTGACGTTTGTCTATCCGTTTATTTGTCCGTCTGTGTTTGTCTGTCTGATGCCTGTTTCATGACTGTTTGTCTGTTTATCTTTTAATCAACTGTTAATCTGCTATTTCTTTTCACGGACATTTGGCAATCCAAATCAGAAATATCATATATATATATATATATATATATATATATATATATATATATATATATATATATATATATACATTTTCGTTGCCTTTACTTTTAGTAAGGGACTTTTCCAATAATCATTTTACAAAGAACCGCCCATTCGTGCCTCTACATAACTCCTGTGTAATTTTTTTTTATGGTCGTTGGTCGGTTATTTAGTCGGTTGATTGGTTGGGTTTTTCCCCTTTTGTTCTCCGTATATTTAACTTTTTTAAATTATAATATGTTGGAGGATTATGGAAACTTCAAAGGGATATTTCAATACTCTTATTCAAAAATTTTGCGAAAGGATTATTTTTAAAAATTAAATAGAAAAAATTGTGTATTCTTTCACTGCTATAAAGAACCGCTTTTGTTCTTACGACCCAGGCTCACTAGTGATCCAACCATGGACCTGGTTAACCCTGACACTCATATTATTTTTTCTATGTACTACAAACTAAAGTTTGATTAGTAGCCTGGCGGAAGCATCTTTGTAGTCGCCGACTTTTTCTAGTTTATTTTTTCGATTATTTCAACTATTCGAACTCCCTTTTTACCAATTTGATTTCAAAAATTATTCCTGTATACTAACTGTTCTTTACACATTGTAGGTTACGGCGGATACTGCTCGGGGAACTTCGGGACAGCTGTATACGAACAGGGTTATCGGTGTCTGATCGGCATCTTAGAAGATCCTGTACTGGCGGAAAATCAGAAATATGTACTGCTACAAGGAGAAACGTACTGGAAAAAATACTGCAGGTGAACTTATATATGACACATAATGCTAAGATGCAGTCGTCCAAACCGAGACCAAGACCGAAACCATGGGATCCTAGACCGAAACCAGGAACGACACCATAGGATCTAAGACTGAGACCGTGACCACAGGATTCTACACCATGAAAAGATCGGGACCATATGATCCCAGACTAAGACCAAGAGATCGGAAACCGAGACCAAGACCGAGACCATAGGATCCTAGACCGACACCAGGACCGACACCATAGGATCTAAGACTGAGACCGTGACCACAGGATTCTACACCATGACAAGATCGAGACCATATGATCCCACACCAAGACCAAGAGATCGGAAACCGAGACCAAGACCGAGACCATAGGATCCTAGACCGACACCAGGACCGACACCATAGGATCTAAGACTTAGAACGTGACCACAGGATTCTACACCATGACAAGATCGAGACCATATGATCACAGACCAAGACCTAGAGATCGGAAACCGAGACCAAGACCAAGACCATAGGATCCTCGACCGACACCAGGACCGACACCATAGGATCTAAGACTGAGACCGTGACCACAGGATTCTACACCATGACAAGATCGAGACCATATGATCACAGACCAAGACCAAGAGATCGGAAACCGAGACCAAGACCGAGACCATAGGATCCTAGACCGACACCAGGACCGACACCATAGGATCTGAGACTGAGACCGTGACCACAGGATTCTACACCATGACAAGATCGAGACCATATGATCACAGAACAAGACCAAGAGATCGGAAACCGAGACCAAGACCGAGACCATGGGAACCTAGACCGACACCAAGAACGACACCATAGGATCTAAGACTGAGACCGTGACCACAGGATTCTACACCATGACAAGATCGAGACCATATGATCACAGACCAAGACAAAGAGATCGGAAACCGAGACCAAGACCGAGACCATAGGATCCTAGACCGACACCAGGACCGACACCATAGGATCTAAGACTGGGACCGTGATCACAGGATTCTACACCATGACAAGATCGAGACCATATGATCACAGACCAAGACCAAGAGATCGGAAACCGAGACGCAGACCGAGACCATAGGATCCTAGACCGACACCAGGACCGACACCATAGGATCTAAGACTGAGACCGTGACCACAGGATTCTACACCATGACAAGATCGAGACCATATGATCACAGACCAAGACCAAGAGATCGGAAACCGAGACCAAGACCGAGACCATAGGATCCTAGACCGACACCAGGACCGACACCATAGGATCTAAGACTGAGACCGTGACCACAGGATTCTACACCATGACAAGATCGAGACCATTTGATCCCAGACCAAGACCAAGAGATGAGAAAAAGAGACCAAGACCGAGACCATAGGATCCTAGACCGACACCAGGACCGACACCATAGGATCTAAGACTGAGACCGTGACCACAGGATTCTACACCATGACAAGATCGAGACCATATGATCACAGACCAAGACCAAGAGATGAGAAAAAGAGACCAAGACCGAGACCATAGGATCCTAGACCGACACCAGGACCGACACCATAGGATCTAAGACTGAGACCGTGACCACAGGATTCTACACCATGACAAGATCGAGACCATATGATCACAGACCAAGACCAAGAGATCGGAAACCGAGACCAAGACCGAGACCATAGGATCCTAGACCGACACCAGGACCGACACCATAGGATCTAAGACTGAGACCGTGACCACAGGATCCTACACCATGACAAGATCAAGACCATATGATCCCAGACCAAGACCACATGCCTGATCCTAGACCAAGACTTAGATAGAGACCAGGAGATCCGATACCGAGACCTAGACCGAGACCAATATGTTTAACCTAACTTCATGTGCTCCCATACAGCAGAGTAAAAAAATATCGGCAAAGCCTCCATATGCAGTTTGGTTGTTGTTGCTACTGGCAGTAGGGACAAATAACGTTATTTTGATGGACGAAACAGAAAAACAGAAAGCAAATCACACATATTTACATAAAGGGGTAGTGTATACATAACCACGACCATTTTGCCTCGAGACTGAGTATGAAGACCTTCACCTCCTGATTCGTGCTTGGACCGCCTGATACACATCGACTTCTTGATTCGATAATATACAGTGAACCATCTGTAATCAGACCACCAGTGGGACTACCCAAAAGAGGACGTTATTCGCAGGTAGTCTTGCTGGACAGTTAGGTCATAAACAATGTGAATGGTTTCGGTTCACCCAATGTTGGTCTTAATAGACGGATGGTCTTATTAGACAGGTGGTCTCTAAGACAGGTTCTACTCCACACGTGTTATACCTGCGCTATTCAACCGCGCTGCGGCCTTTCTCTCTCTCTCTCTCTCTCTCTCTCTCTCTCTCTCTCTCTCTCTCTCTCTCTCTCTGACACACACACACATCCACAAAGAACAACGACCTTTCTTACTGAAAAGCAGGCCTAGACCTATAGATCCAAGAGTATTAAATATAAAGAGTTTAACTCTTCTAACATTTAAACAGCTGTAACATATGCATTTTACATAATTTACATATATGTATGTGTATTGGTATGGGTATCACTATATTTCAGTACAGATTCGCACTAAGCAATCATATCATACAATAGTCAAATTAATTATAATGTTTAACTAAGTTGTTGAATATGTCTGTTAAAATATGTCATTTTACATAATTTTCACTAAATTTAAAACCATGATATACAAATGTTGCAAAATTGACAAACTCACACATTTCGTGATAAATTTTATCAACATGCACTGTTGGTCATACATTAATTCATAATCAGTAAAATTTGGAAAAAAAACCCCAGAAGATCCGTTTATTTCAGGTATTGGCATCAAACAAAGCAATGCTTAGTTAAGTATTTCCCGGACTGTTCCCATGATTACCGCACACGTGTGTTTCACGCTGCCATGGGAACCAGCCTCGGTTTCTACCAAGGTCACGTGATAGGAGGCGTGAATGACGTCACAACGCCTGAAGAATTATGCAACAATGAAAGCCTATCCTCCGATATAAGTACAAGTATGCATATCACCTGTGTAATTTCTCGAATTTTTATATTTTTAAATATGATATATTGTGATTTCTTTTTCTTTTTATGTTGGCTTTTTCCCTGTTTAGACATCGGCCTGAGACGAAAAATCTAAAGATAAAATCAAGCTGATACTTCAGATTATCTCAGACTAATACATTATGAAAAACAAAGTACCCGTGACACTATTCAAGTGTTACACACACTCGTTTCATAAGTTGCTATATATAGTGTTCAAAAATGAGTTGTTTTGGTTTTGACGTTCTGGTATTCACAATTAATAAACGGAATTACCGAATGAAGAGAGCACGTATGTATATTCCTACACATTTATCAAGTAGTTCTTTTCATTGAAAGCCTATTTCCTACTTTCATCCTTGTAGTTATTAGATATATTTGTTTTTTTCCCTATTTAGTGTACGTGATTAAGCTTAATCAATGCTACTACATAAGCTGTACTTTTTAGTATATAGAAAGAAGTAAATAATTTAATAAAAAATGGTATAAATTAATACAGGCAAAATTACATTTTACTACTGTAAATGTGGAATTTTATTTTTTTTTTTTAGGATTAAAGCTACGTTCCGTACAGGAATGTCGAAGTAACATGAGCACGGTCGCTGTTGAGGAGTGCTACAACGGGTTTTTCAATGAGGTCACTCAGGTGCAGAGTCTGGTGGACGAAACAGAGCTCCCGAAATCACTGATCACATCCATGAAAAGGTGAGAACGCCGGCAAAAAATTGTCCCTCCGCTGGAAAAAGTGCCATCGTCTCCATCAGGATCGTATGCGTTTATTCCCTTCGTATGTGCGTTTGTTTGTATGTTTGTTCACATCATAACCCAAGCAATCATGTACGGAATCCCATGAAATTTTCACGCTTTTTTTTTTTTTTTTTGTGAATGCACTCATGAAGAATATTAGCTATAAGTGTGGATCAGGCACTTGATCCGGATTCAGTTAGGTCAACAAGAAATATTTAATAAAATGTACAAGCACTGATGCACGAATGTACGTGGGAATATGGGCCGAATAAGTAAATGCTAGCTAAGGGTTGAGGAGCATTCCACATTAGGGACCCCTACGTGGCGGAGGCTTGCATTCCGTAGAATGCAGATTTCTATTGTTAGCAGAATCATTATCTTTTAATTATTTTATCTCGTCAGATGATTTTCTACGCTTAGGTTTTTGTAACTTACAGTTTGTAGGATAGTGCAATGTCAGACTTGCATTGTCTGGAACGGCGTCGCCTGCTCCAACTAGCACATCAGTGTGACGTCATCATAGGGTATAAATAGAGCCCGTTTGGGAGGCTCAACGCATGTAGAGTGCACTTGTCGAGGTTTATTGAGATAAGTTTTATGTTACCTTTTTGCTGTTATTAATGATAACCATTATAAGACGTCCTGACCCGAGTAGTCGGTTAGAATTACTCGGACGAGAACCCCTTCAACACTTGATACGAAGAGCATGACGTTTTATGATGCGGCTGCCACGTGTGTCTGTAATATGATCTGACCGTGAGGTTGAATGTGACAATCCGGATTAAACTACCGTTTTTTTGCAGGTGGGTAGTTGTAACCTTCCGCTGTATTCTCGAAGCCCTCCCAAAGTTCTGTTCAGAGGACGCCCGAGATTTGGTTCTGTTCCTGGCAAACCTGACCATCCCGGAGTCCGTCCAGGTGACGCCAGAGGAAATTTATATCCCGTCAGAAACCCCGGTAAGGATTGACGACAATATTACGCATATGGAATTTATACCGATAGAAAAGCAAATAATTTGACGATAACAGTATATTAAAGTTTGAGATGACAGACAAAAAAATCAATAAAAACCAGACTTCGATAAAAATTAAGGAAGAAATGCTAATTAAAAGAAAAGTTTAACGGATTTTTCATTTGTGTTTGTATATTTTATTTGAATTCGTTGGTGTGTGGGAGAGATTGTCTTTTAGTATTGTACATACGTACACAATCTTCATTTCTTGAATATGTAACAAAATAGAGAATATTGTATTGTATTGTATCATATAATATTATATACAAAACTAGAGAGTAGCAAGGGACCTCATATATACCTCTGCCAGCGTCCTGATAAAAAATATAGTTATTTCATTACTATTTACACATTTCAATTAAGATGCGGCGGACTGCGTCATTCCATCAGTATCCTGAGAAAACTTTGGTATGTATCACGTAAGCATTGGACATATTTGAGTCCAAGCCAGGAATGATGTTTGTGATTGTTCAACAACTCTGTGGTTTAATCACAGGTTAACACTGCCCGCCGGAACAAAGACGGTCTCTTACATCAATGAACAACTCTTGTCTTATCTTCGTAATTCAGAAATGTAAATTACCCCATCCCACATTTGATTGATAAAGCGTGCTTTAAACAAATTCATAGGTATGGTGATCCTGAATACCTCCAATTTTCTTTTTTACAACCTTAAAGCTCAAAAAAAATTAAAGTCATCAATTAAGGTCCTTCGAAACTTACATAATAACAGACAAACCAATCAACCAACCAAGGCATAAACGTAATATCTCCTGACGTAACTGCAAAACACAGATGAGCATGTATAATTATCAATATAAATCCTAGCTTGTGCGTATCAAAGGTGTTATATAGAACATTAATGCATATATAAATACATGTATACCCATGCATGATGCTAGAACGTCAGCAACCTCTCTGTGTGCTGATGATGGTACAGTACATGATGCTGGGTTTCCCAGCGGCATATTGAACTCAGCAGCGTTTGTTTGTGGATTTAGTCCATTAACGCTACAGACAGGGGATTGTTGACTCACGCTGCACCACTGTCTGTACAGCTGCGTACTGCACGTGTGTTTAGACGCTTGGTCATAAATATGCACACATTGACCAGTTACGTGACGAAAATTTGTCAGACTCCCCCATTGTGTTTAAATCTTGGGATTCGTTATTACTGTTTAGCTTAAGCGGCAAGACGTTCTTCACGTGTAGGGCCATGTGCCGTGAATCATTTGATATGAGAATATGATACCGACACTTTTTCCATTTGAATATTGTCATGACCATTCATTTTTCATTTAAAATTGCCTGTATTTTGACTCAATTTAAGCATGTGCATAAGCTCTGTCGCTCCCTCTCTCTCTCTCTCTCTCTCTCTCTCTCTCTCTCTCTCTCTCTCTATATATATATATATATATATATATATATGTGTGTGTGTGTGTGTGTGTGTGTGTGTATTTAAATATTTAACGGGGGTAAATTTACAAATAATTTACAAAAACATATTTATTAATTGAAATAAATAGCATAAACATCGATTGAAACCCATGAAAGATGTTATTATATCCTCAAGTCTATCCGTACTGTGTTATCTGTGTATCAGAAATCTTTAAATTTCGGAATAAGGAATGAGCTATGAACAAAGGAAACACTCCTTCAATCATATAGTTCTCACCTAAAATCTATAAAAATACAATGTTTAGTCAGTGGCTGGCGGAGGTATTCGATCTCATAGTGCAGTCTATTTTTGTTATTTTGCTTATTGTGAACTGCAGCGTAATTCATGGATTACTGTACCATTGTAGTCGAATTTCGGCGCTGAACGGTCAACAGTGGGGGTGTTTGGTGATCCCCACATTAAGGGGTTCGGGATCGGGCCTCTACAAACGTGTGCGGCCACGGGTAAAGCCCTCTACCTCCACAACAAATACTTGTCTGTGTGGGGGACCAACACCGGGGTCGGAGGGCGAGCCACGGCGCTTACCGAGGTGAGAACGACTCTATACGTCAGGATCAATTCGTGTTTAGTCACATGGGATTAAAGGGCTTGCCCGGATTGGATGGTTAAATACTTAATCGTGAGACCAAACAGAGATGATGGTTCAAAGAACGCTGGACGGTATTTGGATCGGGGAGAAGTTTCTTATGTGATCGTGGGTGTATTAAGGGACAATACTATGATTTCACTTTCTCCTTTTCATATTTTATATTTGAGCAAAACAAAACTGTTTGATAATATTTTTTAAATATTTAACATTTTAGAATACCAAACGCCGTCAAAACATAAATCACAATCGGTAACATCATAATGGTTAATACCATCACCAACGGCATCATCATCACCACCATCATCACAATCTGTTATCACCGTCAGTATCCTAATCATCGTCGTCCACGTCGTCCATCTTTATCATCATGATCATTTTCCCTATCAATCATTTGTCATAAATGTCATTATTATCATCGTCAACGTAACCACCACTGACACCAGCGTCATCATCCATCATCACCAGCATCAGCATCAGCATCATTTTCAAATCACCGATACCATAACGTTACATACATCACCAAAATCATCTACCTTGATGTCATCATCACTACCACCTTCGATACTCCTACAATCGCCAGCATCACCAACTTCAATGCAACTGATCGTTTTATTTTTATATAATATATTTTATATTCGTCGTATCATTTTTAATTATTATTCTTGTTGCCAACTTAAATTTTCTCATCAGCCCCGTAAGCAGTAGGAACGTTAATCATGTGGATAAGTAGAAGTGATTGTTAATTGTTTCAAATATAATATATTCATATTTAAACACCTGTAGATGACAATAGAATTTACAAAAGAAGATGGCACCTTGCTTGGAGCTTACATTGCCGAGAACGCGGAACTTCCCAGCATGTTTTCCGGCGAAGAAATCATTCTCATCGAAGGTAAAACAACAGTTTCGTTATCGATATACAGTAGAGCGTCGTTTATTCGAAAAGCTAGGCGGACATTGGTTTTGTTCGATTAAACGATTCCGCTCGAATCGACATGTTTGCCAACCTGACTCCGAGCGCCGCAGAAATATCTTTACTGACAGACACAAATCAATTTATTCCAAAATGCACGTTCGTAACAGCATTTTTTGTTAAGTTTTCCTTCAATTTCATCAATTTGTCACATGTGTAAAATGCATTTAAATCATTCATTGTATTTGTACTTGTTTCTAGGGATGACACTGTATCGTATTTACATGTACCACAAGGTGACAATAACAATAATTTCTTTAATTATTGACCAGACATCCTTCATCGTAGTGGGTCACACGACCACACGTGTAAGTACGGGGCAGTTAATATTACGTTTGCAAGATACAATTACATCGTCAGAGACCAGCAGGGGAGGATCGGGGGGGGGGGGGGGGGGGGTCAGAGGGTTAAAACCCCGCAAGAGAAACTACATTTATGCAGTGTTTTTCCAATTCTTTACGGCTAACCCCTTTCCGGTATTTTAAAATTAAGGATACTAGTCCAACAGAATAAACGATATACACCTCCCTAAAGTAAACCCTGTAGGCCCTCCTTTGACCTGTCTAATAAGTCCCTCATTAATATAACAGATTATATGTACAATTATCGTTATTGTATAAGTCACACTGTATGTGTAACCACTTTTTGGTAGATCTGGTAGAAAATGATATGATAATAGTTATTCGGTCAATAACCAACAGGAAAACCTGATTTTATAATTTCTAGCCATAGAGATATAGAATAGAATTTTAATTCTGTCTCAATGGTCTAGATCCGTTTCATTAGTATATATACTAATATATAGTATAATGTATAGTATATTTATTATTACACGCAGTAATGCCTACATCATATACACAGTCATCCTTATACTATCCATGTATCGTTTAGTCATCAATACACACTTTCTTTCATGTAGCATTAAAAAAATTGGCGATTCTTAATCTATTGCTCACAGTAAAGCCTGTATCTCACTGGGCTGCGACAGCTTTGCGACAAATTGCGAATTTCTTCGCGAGAGAGTCTCAGAAGAGTCATAAAACATCCGCGGCGGTTCTCATTTTCCTCGCGTGATTCGCAAAGTGTCGCTGACATGTCGCACAAATTTTGAACATGTTAAAAAAATTCGCAAAACAAAATGTCTCGCAAAATAGTCGCAGAGGCGTCGCATGTGTCTCAAACCCGTCTCAAACCTGTCTCCAACTATTGTCAAGTCAGTTTCTGCGAGTCAGGAATTGCGAGAACTGCGGGACAACTTTGAGAGGGGTTTGCGACCTATGCAACTACATTGCGAATATTTGGAGATAAAAATGAGAATCTGACATTCTGGTCGCGAATGGTCGTGCGAATATTTCACAAATGTCGTGCGAATGTCTTGTGAACATCGCACGACAGGTATACGAGCTCCAGCCGAATTTTGGGCCAAACACCCGTACGATGTTCACAAACATGTCGTAAATACGATTCGGTGTTATTACAATTGAAAATTGTCGCTAATTCGCGTATTTTTTCGAAATTGTCGTGACTTGACTTGTCGCAAGCTGTCGCAGTCCAGTGAGATACTACCTTAACGCTACTTATCCCAATATGTTATCCTCAAACAATTGTTTTTCCTGGTTGTTTGACAGCAACAGTTACTTCTTGTATGATATTTAAAATGATTATGGAGTCAGAAGTTAATATTCGATCTTAACGCAGCGGTTATACACTTCAGTGGTATCAGAACTCCTTTCTTGTAACCGCTGCTGTTTATACAAAGATTCTCCGAGTTCGACCACCAGGGTGGGCACAGCTCTCGCTGTTCTGAGTCTTCGTTCTGTGCCAGACGCCTGCAGTGTATAATAGCTGCGTGATGATCGTAGAGTTAATACTGGATTTAAATTTCATGAAATTTGTCTTCTCTTTTACAGAATCTCTACCAGGTGTGTTATTTCGCTCATTGATATGCACTAATTGCAGGTTCAATAGTTATAAGTTTCCTGAGTTAATTTTGAGATTATAGATACTGTAACCACCCAATTGCACAAACAGCTTTTGTACAGATGCACGAATCCTTGTAAATTGAAGATTGCAGAAGGTTGAGCAGTGAACAGGTTGAGCTAGTGGGTGGTGCCATCTGGCGGCCACACCCCTCACCATACGAGCATTGATAAATGATGACGAAAATTATTCTCGATGTATCAGAGACAAATCACGATCACACACTCGAACACACAACCAGGTCAATGTGGTTGCACAATTATTTAAAGAATTTGTGGAGACAGGGATCTACTTTACAAACCGTTCTGCACATATGTTTTAGGCGATGGTGTTTCTGTACTTATAGCCAAATTTAGTTAAGACACAATATTCGTTTCTTTATTCCTTTGATCACTTGCGCCTGTGAAAAGTTTTAGATTCATATTCCCTCATATCCCATCATTTTTAAACCAATGCGTGATTAGAAATTGAAAATTCTTTTATAATAAGAAGGCCTTTTTTTCTTAATAGATATGAGGAAAAGTCCCTTGCCAGTTATGGCGGGAACTGACTTTGTTCAGCAGACGACAATGTCCACCGCTCAATTTTCTGCATACTTCTGTTATTCTCATTTTGATTTGTAACGGGTATCTGTTACATTTTAACAGCCCAGTTGGAATAATTTGCTTGGCTGTGAGTCCAAACAATCATTTGGACTAACAGTCTCAGTAATTGCATATAGTCTGTATTTGCATCATAAACAATCACTTGGACTTGGAAGTCTAAGTATTTGCACATAGTTTGTATTGGCACCATTGTAGAAAGTAGTCGGTTGCTGTACTGTTTTCAGCAGAGGTCATTTCCTTGAAAGCTCAGATGAATGTCGCTGTGTTAACAAATTCGAACAAGGATTAAACATTATATTTATGTTAATTAATCCAGAATAAGACACGTATATGCGTACAGATATAATGTACAGGTGTCGTCATCTCTCCCTTGACCTTGGTAATTTTCCTATGTAATAAAAATCACAAGCTGGTCGTGAAGTTCATTGTAGTGACCTCTGGTGGAAACTGATCATACCACTTTCCCCCGCACCTCTGTGTATGCGCCTCTCTGATCTCAGCTGTCTGAAATCATGGCTAAGCTGACTGAGAGTCATATGAGGTATAGCGATAACCCTTGTCCGTCGCCTGTTCGCCCGGCCGTCTGTCGTCCGTGAACAGAGCACAGATCGGGTTTTCTAGAAACTTCTTATTACTATCGAGGGAGGAGAGATCTCCTTTGAAACCCTGAGTCAGCTAGGTCGACATTTAGCAAGCCACAAGGCAAATACATTATTTGGAGCACCCTTTAAGTCAGACCGTTCTTGGTGTTCTATATTCATGAACATTTGTTTTGTGTCGGTTAATAAAGTCGAACAGTTTTCCTCACTTGCACCATTATGACTATCACCATGCAAAGCCTGGCCAAAATACACGTCCTTCGTTGATATTACTCACACATGTTAATATTCACTGTGATTTAAATACCATACACCCCCCCCCCCCCCCAGTTCGAGGAATGCATGGATTGCCTTGAAATGTGCTATGTACGTTGACCTTGGACAGCTTTACTGTAGATATAAGAATAGTTTCATTATTATACACGTACTATTTATATATTGTAGACTTTTAGATCACAGTAATTCTACCATTTATTAGTTGCGTTTCCAAATATTTTCATGAAATTGGTAAAGTTAATTGATCATTGATATTTTTATGAGTTGACCCAGAACGGTGTCCCATCTTTAAATTTTCCTTTTTATGCATATACACTTTTTTTGTTAGACTGATAAATTACAACAATTATTCCATTTTGAAAGATGTTTGTAAATGTATTGTCCTGGATATAGTAAGCTTATTGATCATATTGTCCCATAATGTCATAGATCATGCCGCTTTTGAATTTTTCATGGGTTTTTTAATTTCGTGAAAATCGTGGGTATTTTTTCCCAAGAAATAAAAAATCCCAAGATGATTTAGTTTATTAAAGAAGTTGGATAACGTCCCCGTGTGGGCCTTCAATCGTGCAGTTTAGCGATGATCTATTGATAAGGTTTAATAATACGCAAAATAATTATATATGAAGTATTTATATTAATTGAATTACTGGAAAATATCTACTGAATGGACTTACAAGTGGTTCTATTAAAGTATGTCTGCACGTATGCACTGTTACACTTAGACATGCTCACAGGAATTATTCAGGACCGATTAATACACGAATTTTTTAACCCTACGAATAATGTTTCATGTCAAAACCGTGACATTTAGATCCATGAAATGTGCTGAATCCATATAGTAAAAAGTTAGCATTACATATGCGCGTATGCAGTACGTAAGCGTTACTTATGCGTATGCAGCTAGGAATCGCACACATTATATTCTCTCAGAGTGATTCCATATGATAAACATGTATGTGTATATATACATATATGCGTGTACAGCACGTTTCGATCGCTCAGAGTAGGGGTAAGGTAACTGACGGGGAAATTCGTAAGTTGGACATAAGGGATAGGGTATTCCTCTTGCAGATGACTTCTTTACTCATGCAGCTCTATACTAATATACAATTTTTTTTTGCTGCATACGTAATGCATACGCATTATTGAATCGTCTGTTTCTAGCGTCATACGCATACGTTTCACTTCCGCATACGCATATATGGAATGCCAACTTACTGTTCGCTATACGCGCTCATGAGACAATTGGGATACCTTTACATGAGCGTTCTCTGGTCACCCCAGGTAATACCAGCGTGGTTATGGTGGAGTACACGCCGGACCAGAAACTTGTCATGTTTGACCAGCGGTCAGGGGCCGTCTTCATGCTGCGGAAGTGGAGGTCATATTACTTCTTTACTCTACGTATGGCTGATGTGTTATTCCGCCAGTCATACGGACTACTTTTAAGCGGATGTTCTACGGAAGAAAAAATCGATGTTACAGGTGACGTTTTACAGAAAAAAAATAAATTTCACATGAATAATCAAACGTTCACATACGCATGTCCATCGTTTGTATTGATGATATTTTATACTTATGATAAAAAAAAAAAGAAAAAAACTCTTCAAGCTCTATATCCTTTTAACTGTACAAAATATATGTCCTTTTACTTGACAGTTAAGCATGATAAACATCTGATTTTTGCGAAAATATGTGTATTTTATATATATATATATATATATATATATATATATATATATATATATATATATATATATTCATAAGGAAAGGTAACAAACCATTTCAGTAAGAAAAATCTTCTATAAGGTTGCTGAATTTATTATTACCATAACTTCCTATTTTGTTTTAATTTGTTTCATAATGTATTTTCTGTAACAACTTATCATCATTTTACACAGAGGAAACACGATACCGGAAAAGACGGAAACGGACATCTCTCTTCATCGCCTGCCAGGACGCATGCGCAAATGTGACGTCACACAGAGAGGAGGATTTTAAATCCTTGTGTTTATTTGACTGTCTCACAATGAAAGACCCCGTGGTAAGAGGATTATTTTTAATTGAAGGCAGAATAAACAATATACGTTATTTTCTAACCCCAACAGGTCCTATTACTCTAACTTATAGTGTTACTATTTCTACCCCTTTAGTGTTATCAATATACTTTACAACAGGCTTGAGTATATAAGGATAATATTATGGCGGTGATACTGATTATAGTGATGAAGATGATAACAACAACAAAGGCTCTTTTACAGTAACGATGATAATAATAATAATAATAATAATAATAATAATAATAATAATAATAACAATAATATATATATATATATATATATATATATATATATATATATATATATATATATATATATATATGTTGGAGCCCGTTTGCGGATCTGGCCCATCTGCAGATGGGCTTGGCCCATATGAGGATCCGTTATTGGGCTGCCCATCTGCAGATGGGCAGCCCAATAACGGATTTGATACCATGCACTTTCTGGCCCATCTGCAGATGGGCTTGGCCCAATAACCGATTTTAGTTTTTGTTAGTAATACGTTATTATTTTATTATCTTGATGACTTTTGTACTCAGACAAACATTTCTCAGAACTTAATGTGTTAATTGAAACATAAATCACTATCACAGCCTTACATCAATAATTTTATCATCAAAATTACATAGAGTTTAATGAGGTTCACTTTTTACTAAAGAGTAATTACAGCTGTTGCGAAAAATCTCATTTACATTACCACATAGATGCGACTTCCACGGTACATACAATTTACTAAAAATGAAATTATATGTGGTACAAATCAGTTTCTCATATTCATGTTTAATATCCACATATATACCAAGGTTACCACATACATTTTGACAATAGAATAGTGTAATATATGTAGCAAACACTCTCTTATGAGTCATTTGATCTCAGAGTCAATCACAATCATGCACTGTCACCACAATAACACATCTTGATACAGTTTCTTTTGGAGAAGTGTCTTATTGATAAACTCTCTACTTAGCATTCGTACAGAATTGTTGGCGTCCTGGTGATGAGAGCAGCAGGGTAGTCGGACATTACTCCTTTTTTTCAGGTTATCACAGAGAGGATGCCGAGGTTAAATGTTGTTTTGGCTGCAGGGGTCATTGCCGGAGAGTAGTGTCTTTGCAAAGGCTTGGGCAAAAACGCCACAAAATAAATTTAAACAAAACGATAGGGTTATGTTTTACATATCTTTCACAGTAACATAGTTAAGTTTATTTTTATTTTTAATATATAACAATAATTAGATACAACTGATAAATAGATAGATCTCTGAAACAAGCAATCATCACGATGTTTAATATATATATGAGTTTTAATATATAAAATATAAATATAAATATAAAATTTAAATTGTGACAAGACTCCTTATAAACCATTTTGGATAAATATAATTATACTTTATACTCAGAAGATAAATAATGAAGAGATAATTTTTTTTTACGATAAAACTACCAAATTCGTAGTTAATACTTGCATTTTAATAATTTCGGTCTGTGTGGGATACTGTTATCGAATAAAATATTAGCTCAGCTTACTAGGAACTATTCCAAACTTATTTATAGACCGTGTTTGGATTCGGAACAATAAACATATATGTAAAATAAATCTATTTTATATAAATTGAATAAATTATGATAATATGGTGGCTTAAATGGCACGCTATTTTGATAAGGTTGTACCTTTTTTTGTCTAAAAGGCCATATACTATTTCATGTCATATAACCGAGTGTACTTTCATTGGTACGTACACAGGCGGTGGCGGAGGCATATGTGCTCTGTGAGTGCTTTCTAGTTAATTTGGTTGTCACTAACACTATAATGACACTTAAGGGTTAACGCATTTAGGTATGACCAATTCACCAATTTAATATCGGATACACCTTACATAACAAATCAAGCACTAACATGGGCAAAGGTCTTTCGATATCCTGCATGGTCCACCTCCCACTCGTGGATGTTCTTGGCGACGTAAAACAGACTATCAACAGGGACTACCCGTGAGTACTTGCTGACCTCTTCTCTGAGCTTGGCTTTAGAGGGAATAACAAGTGTGTTGGACACCCCAAGAGCAGGCAAATCCATTTAAGTCCTGAGAAATGTTTGTCTGAGTACAAATGTCATCAAGATAATAAAAAAATAACGTAATATAGAGAGCTCCAACATATATATATATATATATATATATAGAGAGAGAGAGAGAGAGATATATATATATATATATGTATATATATATATATATATATATATATATATATATATGAAAAGTGGTCGGAGGGCACAACCTCCGCCAGTATACTAATCAAACTAATAAAAAATCAACAGGAAATGTTTCTCACGATTCAACAACTCCGTTTAGTGATTCACTATTCAGTTCTTAAGAAAAATTCATGTGTCACATTGAAAAGGCAGCTTTTATTTAAAAACAACGTATGATGCTAGCAGCTACCTACAACGTTTAGTGGATTGTTTCTTGGTTCTTATTCATCCCCCCCACCTCACCCCACCGCAACACCATTTCTCAACGAAATCTGCTAAGAAATTTTTCTGTTTAGAATTTAAAATCGCACACAGACAAACCACGTAACGGAAGGTAAACACAGTACCTCTCGCTATCTG
Organism: Sipunculus nudus; assembly: GCA_026874595.1. Classification (NCBI taxonomy): domain Eukaryota; kingdom Metazoa; phylum Annelida; class Sipuncula; order Golfingiida; family Sipunculidae; genus Sipunculus; species Sipunculus nudus. Next base: position 2,998,284 of record CM049321.1, on the reverse strand, counting down.
GCGGAGGTATGATAATGCAAAAGATATAAATGATAGAAGAAAGGACATTACATTTAGTGATGGCCATATAGAAATATGTGATGTACCAAGAACAAATGACAGGTTAAAACTCATGTAATAGAATTGAATTATCGTTTTTCGCTTTAATTTTCAGGTCAGTCAGATGTCAAAAGACACACTGGATGACATGGATACGATTTTATCGACAGATCAACTTTTAAAAGATTTATTTATCGCCAAAGCTGAAAGGACAGACCAAATGCCCGTACAGGGTTCGTCTAGTGACGCCACCTGTTGGACTGTAAGGCAATTTCTTGTCACTGCCCTGTTTGTTTTAAGGATTATCAGATGATTCTAAAGTAATACGACCGGAGGGTTTTCGCACAATATTCCGAGCGACCAAAGAGATCCAAGCTTCTGTGATGAAGGTGACAGAAAGCTACAGAATGGATGAACAAAAAATCATTTTATTTTAATGCCAAAGATAACCATTACGTGTCTCCAGTTTAGAAGGGGGGGGGGGGGTGTCAGGAAAGGAACCTGGTGCTGACATCTACCAATAGAGAGGAAAACAAAGCTAACGGGTCAGAGTAACTTCTTTGGTTACAAAGCATTTGCATAATGTCTAATATGTGTGTGTGTTTGTGTATGTGTGTGTGAGAGGAAGGGGAGAGGGGCATCATGTGTGTACCTGTGTGTATGTGTGACTGTGTATTTGTCAATAAAGAATTCGTAAAAGAAATCTATTTATATTTCAAATAATATTTTCCCGTTAGCATAAAAAAGTACATGTTGTCATTTTTTATGTAAAATATTGCGTATGTGGCATAAATATTTGTATAATATTTTCAACATACTGCATAAAATAAATATTGAAACTTCGGTGAAACTGCAAAACATCATTAGACAAATTGAAACTTCAAAGAAATAATTTTGAAAATGTTACCTTTAAACGTCTCATTTAAACTGATACTGTGATATGATTTCTTGGAAGTTACTTCGGACTTATTTGAGATAGATTTGTATATATATATATATATATATATATATATATATATATATATATATATATATATATATATATATATATATATATATATACGGTCGAACCTGTCTAATGCGACCATCCAAGGGACTGGGCTTATGGTTCGCAATAGACAGGTGGTCTTATCAGACAGGTTCTAAAAATATAGGAACTGCACGTGTGCGTGCGTGTGAGGGCGTGTATGTGTGTTGTCATGTATCAGGATTTTGCCGGAATTACAGGATTAGGCTGATATAATGGATGTTGGCCATAGGTTCTTTTAAATGTATACTTTTTAAAAATACCATATCTTGTGTGTTATAAGTGTATAATATATGTCCATAAACTGTTTATTGTCAATATATAGATGTAATCATATTGTGCCATGTGAATAAATGTGATCACTTGATTTTACAGTTCATCTGCTTTGTCACAGTTATTTCTTCCTGCCATCATCCAATCAATAGATCTCTGTCCAGTACCCCCCCCCCCAGTCAACCTTGAATCATAACAGTCTGAGGATGATCTTGAATCAAGAAGTATCAATTATTAATAGACAGCCGCATCCATGACAGGGACGTAGCCTGGATTGAGGGAGGGGCCGGAATATTTGGCAAAGGCAATTGAAGCATATATTTACACACACACACACCCTCACACACATATATATATATATATATATATATATATATATATATATTTACATATGTAATAATAGAGGTGTTTGCGCCACACCCCACTTTTACTATGCCCCGCTAAATCTTAATAACTTGCATGACGAAGACCCAGTATATAGAACGAGTAGAAATGAAGGTAGATAACATGAAAGACCTGATGTTATTTATATTGTCAGCCTTTGAATTACAGGTATAGAATAATATATTATTTTATTAATTTTAATGTATAAATACATGCATGTAATATCAGTTTGTTGCCTTTCGACGATTTGACGCACCTACGAGTTAAGGTACAAGAATTTCATACATATACAATGCCAAATCAGTCATATATAGATTACAAATTGACCATTCGCCTGTGTAGACGAAGCGATTAAGTCATGCAAGCATAATATTTACTGTAATTTCCTTTTCTCGAAATTTGAAACCTCGCGAACAAAAAGCCAGACCAGATGACCGTAAAAATTAGGTCACGGTCACCTATTCTATGAGGCTAATATATACTCAACAGTAAGATATATAGTCGCCAGTGTTTGAGGATGCTGGCCAAGTACTATGAATTTATTCACAAAATTGGAATAATGGTTGGCATTCGGATGGCAGGCATATTGCCAGGTCGTCGTAAATATACCGGAGAAATTCCCGAGGGGCGTCATTTTAACTTAAATGGAAAGGCAGGGGATAACACGTGGGAGGGTAATTGTGGAAACCTTTTTTATAAACACACAGGTTAGCGGTATATAAGTATATACCTTTATTGTTTGTGACACATTTCATATATATATATTACTATCGAGTATAAGGTTTTATAGAATTAGGTATTATATATGTTTCCAGTATAAGTTACTTCTGAACAAAGTCTAGATATATTAAACTCCATAGTAAACTCAGAATTGGAACCAAAGTGTATAATTCTAATTATATATATATATATATATAATTGTTGAAGATTTTTTTAATATCATTTGAGACATAACGCTTCTTCTATGACTCAAAAGGAAATCGATGTTGAAGCCCGCATAATGTCACATCCCGGTTATTATCATAATTTATGCATGCACCACCGATATGACAATAAGCGGGCTTGACTGTATATATATATCATTTCCAATAAAAATATTATTCTCTGAATAGCGGGGGGGGGGGGTGGGGCTGGGTGATTAAATTGAACCCCCCCCCCTTGCTAAAAAGTGCGGGGCGGGTATATATACCCCCACCCCTCTTATATTGACGCCCCTGCTTATCCCGTACCCAAGAGCTAGAAATAGACGACTTCTAAATTACAATGAAGTTCACTTGTTCAGTTGACCCTTCAGAGCAAATATACCTGAGGGCCCTCGAACAAGTTGAACCCACTGGTTAAACGGTGGCTAGTGAATTAAGTGTGGCGTTAATAGTTTCTCAGTCTGCCCGCAGGTTTCTATCTGTCGTTGAACTTCCGACCTCGCTAAGCCGTTACATTATCCTTGTCGTCCTAAATCCATCGCCAATAGATCAAATAACACCGGCTTAGCCGGTTGCGCCATCTAGCGGGATAGTTATGGAACATCCCCAGCTGTATCGGATTATATCATTATTCTTTTACTCCTCGTTGCTGTTAGCTTAGCTGTGTTTATTTGTCTGATTTCATGAACCGGAGAAATTCGGTTCATAATTAACCAATTGAATAAAATAAAAGATTCAAGTTAATAATTGGTAATAAAATGCCATGTATATTACTGGTTACCATGTATATGTTGTCTTTAATGATATTCCAAAATTCATACAGATGTCATGTCAATTTTATTGTTTTTAAGGTTAGGTCCATGGCCTGCTAATATCACTATATTGTAAGTGAATTTAGCCAATTTTAATAAAAGAATGGGAAGTTATTATTAATCAATCTAGTTTTCTGGTTGTACCTATCAGGGGGTAGAAATCATCTATAGATGTTGTGGAATTGGGAGCCTGTGCCTCATATATCCCAATAAACTGCTGCTATTCATTCATTCATTCATTCATTCAAATAATTCAGCTTTAATAACCTGACATTAAGATACCAGAGCGAGTCTCTGAGGTTCCATCCAGACAACACCATCCAGACATCATAATTTGTCTTTGAGGCGATGACATGCACGTATAGACGAAACCGAGCACCTACAGGTCTGATGTCCCCCGCCTTAACCACACACAAGAGCCTACATCCTGTCTACAACACCCCCTCAGTTTTATTATCTTTGGTTGTTCATTCACATTTGGAGATTACTCTCTCAAGTTTAAACATTTTCACAAAGTTCGTGGACTAAAAGTTTAATATGAGATGAAATACGTCTTGACGAGAACCAATTTATTTATATTTAAAATATTTATGACACTATAGAATTTTTATATGATCCGATTTAAATAAAGAACTTGATTGAGATAGTGTTGACATAATTAAGCATTGTTAACACATTGGTTAAATACCATTTTCGAGTTACTTTGCCAAGTACAAGGTTTTAATTCCGATATACAGTTAATTAGGCCCATATTTTTATTGTATAGTTACTTAGGCCCATAGTTTCATTATTTTGTTAATTAGGCCCACAGCTTCATGATATAGTTACTTAGGCCGAAAATTTCATTATATAGTTAATTAAGCATATATTTTTATTATATATATATATATATATATATATATATATATATATATATATATATATAGGGAAATAGGCCCACAATTTCAATATGCAGTTTATTAGGTCTATAGTTTTATTATATAATAAAATAGGCCAAAAGTTTCATTATACAGTTAATTAGGCCCACAGTTTCATCATATAGTAACTTAGGCCCATAATTTCATTAAACAGTTAATTAGGCCCCTAGTTTAATTGTATAGTTAATAGGGCCCATAGTTTCATAACACTGATTATTAGGCCCATAGTTTCATTTTTTACTTAGTCCCACAGTTTCATTATATAGGAAATTAGGCCCACAGTTTCACGATATAGTTAATTAGGTCCACAGTGTTATTATATTGTTCAATAGGACAATAGTTTTATTATTAAGTCAATAAGCCCACAGTATCAATATATAGTTAATTAGGCCCATACTTTCATTAAAAAGTTACTCAGGCCCACATTTTCATCATATAGTTTTTTAGGCCCACAGTTTCATTATACATTGAATTAGGCCAATAGTTTCATTATACAGTTAATGGGATCCATATCTTCATTACATAGTTTAATAGGCCCATGGAATATATAGTTATAATATAATGTCGTTCTAATGTTTGTGTTAAAAAATTACTGCCTGCATGTTGAATTTTACTGATCTGCCGAAGGAATAATTTTTTTATCGTTCTTAATGTGAGATGGAGATGCTTATAGAATTAATAACGATTTATTGTAAAAACACAAAGTTTTTCATTTACCTTCGTGTACAAGTCGATCTAAAAGATTGAGAATGACACAAACTTTTATAAAATTTAACAGAAATGTAACAGGATGCGTATTAGGAAAGTGTTTATACATTTGAAATCATAAAAAAATGTTCGATCAAGACACACCTCAGTAAAATTAATTAAAAATGGTCACTGTCCGTGGCAGACTTTTCAGTATATAGCAAAACAACCGCTACAAATATGCAGTAATCGGTGTGACTAGTATACGCAAAATATACAAGCTACTTTTTCAAACCAGGAACTTGTTAATGTTACTAATGATAATTCCTAATATTATATTTTAATATGATTATTCCAAATCAACTCAGAGCCGATAATTACACTCGGTAATGTGCTGTTCTCAGCTAGACGTAATATTACGTGATTAAAATTATATATAGTAGATAGGAAAATGGTGATTTCTTATTTTTGCTAAATACTAATGTGTTACTGTGTATTTCTTAGGGGCCAGGTGTTGGGAATCATGAAACGTCTGGAGAGCAATATCAGTTTTTTTTCTGCTGTTGCTTCAACGAATGTACAGTATATCTAAATTGGAACCGGCTTCTGTGACTCAGGGGTAAAGCACAGGACTCAAAGCCGGGAGGTAGTGAGCTCGAATCTCAGCCGAGGAGGGGAGATTTTTCACGGTCGGTTCCCACCCAAGGTGAGCGCTCTGCAGGCTTAATGGAAAGGCCGTGCCCCACAGCCGTGTATCACTCACAAAGGAGTGCGTCTTTGGGGGTTCCTCGGTGTAAAGACCTAGCAATGGGGTTGTTTACACAACCTTGACTCGAAGGTGCGGTAGACGCCGGCCCTGGGTGACACCAGGATACAAAAATAATGATAGGCAGCGAGTGCTACCGCCCTGGCATGCACTCCCAAACCAAAATGGAACTCTGCAGTTATACATACTTAGATTAAAAATTAGATAAGAGGACATAAAGAGGGAGGCGGTAACCTCCACCAAAAAGATCTTAAAAGAAATGTCTGAATCGGAGATAAACATGTATTTCTATATTATAATCGACGGTTGTCGCACCTGACATTTGTCACGGAACTCCTCTGTGGCCAGGCCCCGGATGTGCACGTTGTTGGTCTTTAACTGTCGGGAATGATGCAAAGTGTGTCCTAAAGGGGGTCATTTTCCTCATCTAATACTTATAAAAGGAATTCAGTTCACGTTTGTTCGCAATGCTCTGTAAAACCGCGTCGTGTACAATACTGTGCCATACATCATTTAAAAGGATATTATCCCCGCAGTGATATAGGCGATATGAAAATAAATAACTTTTAACATACATATAATTTTGAGTTATTTTTCCGGGTTTTTTTACAGAGCACAGCCGAACTGCCTTCGGCAATCACCTAAATGCGTGCATCGTGGTCACCTAACCTGTAACACTAAGGACTTTTGTTCATATGAATAACGCTTGCTTTCAATGAGGGATTTGACCAACGTGCGTGGTCAGTAAAAGAGAAAAACACGTTTCTCGCTCCATGAAGTGGAGAGTTCGACCAAGGAGGATTAATAACAGAACTTAATTCAAGGTCCCAATTTCAGGAACAGGGATGGGGTGGTTTCGGCGGTTTCAGGCCTCAAAATTTGGCTAATACAATGAAAAAAAGGTTGCGGTGACTGAAAATGGGATACGGATCCACTGCATGGAGTCCCGCTGGGTCCGCTTCTGCTACTTACGATGTATGCATATTTCTGTTTCCTTCTTTAGGAACAGTTTCCTTGCAAAGTACATTTAATTAATCTTTCATGTGTTTCTCACATCAACATTTTCTTTATACGTCCAACGATAGAAACCAGTCAAATATCAACGAAACACTGTATGCCACCGCGTCCCATTCCGGTTCGCAATGTAAACCATCACTGACCAGGTCTTCAAGGTAAACATACCGGGATATGATTTTTTTCAAAGCGCCACAAAATAACAGTAAAAATTATTTGTACATATCGTATTCCGAGAGTATCCCACTAAAAATCTATATTTTCTTTAACTTTTATAATAAAAAATGAGCCAACATTCAATATCTCAGTAAATATATCTCCCAATCCGGGGTAAAAGCCCGGTATTCTGGGTTTATCAGCTAGTTTCTCCATAAATGCAGAGATAACTCATATTATTTGTCTAAGGGGCTATACCGCAGCGTCACCTGTTGGCAACTATATAGTGTACGACTGTGTTTTAGTAAAGGCAGAAAGCAGTTTGTGACTTTGAATCAGGGCCCAAGGTCATCCCGATTTTTACTTTAAATGAGACTCAAAGATAGGGACATAACAGAATTACTGAAGTTTTTCTAGAGCATCAACAAACGAATTGATTATATTGGTAAAAAATGTGGTAAATAGTATATGAAATAATCGTCTGTCCTTTATAAAGCTTATTAATTTACAAATTATCTTTAGGCATGTTATAGTTTAGCAAGTCTTCATTAGATTAAAGCCACATCTATCGTATTTGGGGTGAAAGTAAACTGGTCATCAAGTGCAAATTTATGAAAGGGTAGGAGAAGCTGGCATATATGAGATATCAGCACATATGTTTCATTGGTATATGATAATAGTCATTATACTCCTAACGAAATCATATAATCTGTTAGATAACAAAGTATATGTTCAAACCTGGATTGATCGAATTAGATTTATTTACTTTAAGTGATCCTGCAGGAAACTGAATGGTGACACTTTAAACATAAATAACTCGTTATACATCGTTGATTTTAAAAGTGGTGGTGGTCCCGGAACGTGCATTGACCGTACATCGGTGATAGGTCAGTGCTTGGAACCAAGCGCAAGCAAACAAAATCATTATGTACAACTGAAGAGGTTTCAAGCTAGCTCCTGTGAACTTTCTGTGAGGATATTTCCCCCTCTTCATATAAAACACGCGCACCTGGATTTGGGTACGAGGGAAGCGAATTGACAAAAATTGAATACGGAATCTTAATACTAGCTTTAATGAACGCCACTGTATTTACTAAACGGGCTTGAAATCGACAATGAAATCAACACGCAGCCACGCGGGAGATTTACACAAAAATGTCAAGCACCTGACACTTGGGACCCTTGAAACGAACATGTGCGATCAAATTAAAAGCCAAGTGACTGGACAATTGACATGAAATCGACAAGGCCCAGTGGGTGTTGACAGAGCGACCTACTTAGTGCTGTCAATCAACCACTCAAGAGGCTGCTTATTGGCTGGGGTGATTAGCCCCTTTTGTGGACCTTCGGCCCCCCGTTTCTGTTTTCTCAAAAGGTGTTACAACTTTAACGAGCCAGTGCTTTGTGCTAATTTCGAAAATGGTCGCTATAATGAACTTTGTAAAAATCCCTCCCGCGGGTCTCGCACATTCCCCGCAGTTTCCTAAATTGCGTCCTGATCACCCCTAATAGGGGTACCACCCCGCCACCCTGCCTCAAGTGCCCACCATTTAAATTTCTTGTCACCAAAATTAGCCATTCTGCGATCTTTTCGACATACCATACGGCGGAAAATGCATAGCTAACTGACAGGTTCGTGTCACGTGATGACGTTGACATGAGACAGATGTAGACGAAGCCGTACTTTCACAGTTAATTCGGTTTCAAGTTCACCGATGTTCAAATTTTCTCACGAACATTTCCCCACTAATGCTTTGTTTGAAATGGTACCAACAGAACACTATAAGTATGAAATCGTTATAGCTCTAAATGGTGTGGTCTTGTGGTATAACCCCGAGTGTATAGTAATCTTTGGTCTAACGAAAATACTTTCAATATTTCGTTTCGCATATTTGTATAATGAAATAAGCAAACAAATTGCATGGCCATAAATATGAAATAGGCCAAAATACTGATTAATATATAATGATGCGAAGAACGTCTGATATTAGGCGACAAAACAAATGAGTAATTTGACTCGAGTCACTCTATGTAAGATATTAAAATGTATGAACTTTATATCGTTCACATTCCTACATTTGCCGTGATTTAAAATCAGTTATAAATAGAGTAAAGTCAAGTTAATCCCGCATTTTTTTCTCCTTCTATCAGTAGGTCTAAAAAGTTGAGCACTTTCACTTTTTAACTTTTAGATATATATATATATATACATATACATGTATAAATTACATGTATATGTTATTTAGACATCCTGAAACACACACCCGCACACACACATGCAGGTATCAGATACGTCATATAAAGTTATAACTGAAGCATTACTCCGTTTTCTCTCTCTCTCTCTCTTTTGGTCTGTCTCTCCTACCCCCCCCCCCCCCACCCCCCACCCCCCACCCTCTTCCCACCTCTCTCTATCTCTCCTATATAGAGATAGAATCTATATATTTTATAACCAGACTAGAATCTATGATTCTTTCTGCCTCCCTTCCTCTCTAATTTTTTTTTTAATTGGTTTTCTGTCGCTCATTCTGTCTCTTTTGCATATACCGTGTCAGTGCCTACCTCTCTGTCGGTCAGTCTTCGTCTCTCCGTCTGCCTCTCTGCCACTCTCTCTCTCTCTCTCTCTCTCTCTCTCTCTCTCTCTCTCTCTCTCTCTCTCTCTCGCTTCAGGTATTTTATCTATAAATTTTCTTGCCTCCCTTCAACTATTTATATTTGTTTTCTGTCGCTCATTCTGTCTCTCTTTTCGTGTCTTTCTGCCTCTCCGTCCGTCCGTCCATCTGACGCCCTCTCTCTCCCTCTCTCTCTCTCTTCTCTTTTCTGTCTTTGTGTTATTTGTTTTGTGTCGCTTATCCTGTTTCTGTATCTGTGTGTCTGTCTTTCTCTGTCTCGCTATGTCTATATATATATATATGTGTGTATGTCTGTCCCCCTCTTTCTTTGTCATTCCCCCTCTCCTTCTCTCACTCTCCAAAGGTAAAATATCTCCGTTAGTTTGCCAATATTAGCTTATTGAGCTGCATAAACCAGTAACGAGCTCAGTTTTGCCTGGTGCAAGAATTATAAATATAAAAATAATAAATATTTATACATGTATTTGTTAAGCTATGTCACAGGTGCATGTAAACGGTTGCGCAACATGGGCAAACGCAACAGGAGCATTGTCTGTGCCTAAAGGATGAACAGAAAAATTAAGAAACCCCGTCATATATTATGGTCTCCTACCATGGAAGAGGTTACCAGCTGATGTGAAGAATGTCCCTTCTCTTAACAGTTTAAGAAAAGCATAAAACAATATATGTCATAACATTAACAAGGGATTAATTATGTTTCTCACTTAATTTAAAATTTCACCATTGTATTTTGTATTTCGTTGTATTTTTTTTTAATATCAGGGCCTTATGGAAGATCAGACACAAACTGAACAAGTCACCTTGAATCAAGATTTCTTAATAAATAAATAAAAGCTTACTGTATAGATGTAATCGATTAATAAATGCTAGAATTCTTATAATACTCTATTAATCAAGATTATTCTCTATAATTAATATAATTCTATATAAATCAGTAATATTCTCTGTCTTGCATTGCAGGTGAATCATTTTAAATAATATGGTAAATCTGAGAGAAAAAAACGAAAATGGGCGATATGATTAATTTGATTAATTGTTTTTACCAGGTGTGCATGCTGTAAGTGTAATCTTACGTAATATCAACAGTTCTGATGCAACATTAGCCGAGTGGTTAACCACCTTCATTCAGATGTGTTGGTGATTATGTTTACTGGCCTGGAAGTGATGAGACTTCTTTGGCAGGTCTTTGTTGTCGCTGTTATCGCCCGCGGTCATGACAGATGGTAACAAAGGAGGTCGACAGGTGGCGCCATCGTAGCAATTACTTCTCCGGCGCAACTGGTTTGTTTCAACTTGTTAAGTGATGCGCAATTCACTTTAAAAAGCGGAATCTGTATCACTCGATGACTCTTTAATTGTTAAATTCTCCTACGGTCCACGCGTAAAATGTTTTGCGTTATGCAAAATCAAACCTGAAAAAAATACGGTAAATTTACCAACGTATTTGTTCACCAGCACAGGCATTAAAGTCACTGATCGCCTATATTTCTTCTCATACAATATCTATTTAATTAATTAAATTATATTATAACATATATATGTCAACACGTTACGGTATCTTTCTAATGAACCTCTTTCTGAAAGTTATATTGAAGGATATCATATAATATACAGTATTTGCCTATCTGTAAGCAACTTATTACAGGTCTAATTCTGAGAATCCTATACCATAATCACATATTTTAGTAGAATCCTTGTTATACCAATTTAAAAGTGTGACATGCATCATGTGCAACACAGAGAAGTCTGAATGTATGTTTTTGATGGATATCTGTAGGCTCTGACTACAGATTTATATTATTTATCTATTTACATTTATACCTGCTGGGCCGATTGGCGTTTTTCATAATGGAATACAAGTTTATGTATAGCTATCAAACACCTTAATAAACATATTAAAATAATATCTTTCAGGATTAACCATAATTTAACCCCCTTTCCGAAAAGTGACCCCTGCAAATTGAGATATAATATAAAACAGTAACATCAAGAACAATGAGAGTAAATTTCGGTAAGCTGCTCGCTGGCTGCCGAATGTGTGCGTTTCACACATGGATTACCGGGAGATCCCTCCGCGTGCCGACCTTGACCCCTGTAACCTCCCTTCGGCAGACACTTCACACTTACATAACGGTACTCTCCCGTTGTGCAAAGTCAATATGTGTCTCAAAATTCGACGTGAAAAGCATCGTCGACCAGTGGGTGTACATCCGTTGTCCACACGGCCATTGCATCATCTGTGTCACTTTATGTAACATCGGTGTGTTCAGGGGAGGGAATCCCGTGGTGATTAAGGGCAGGGTAGGAAGTAGAAGGCGTGGGTAAACACTTTCATTTGGAGGTAAATGTCAGTAATTCCTGTGTTGTTTGTAAATAAATTCCACGAGTGTAGAGTTTTTTTTATATTAGAAATGATAAGTATGTGTTGCTTTGAACTTAGGCTTCCGTGAGTAAACATCTCAACAAGACATGTTGATTTTACTAATAGACAGCTGTTGTAGACTTTATGTCCGAAGTGCTTTTTATATTGCTCGCACCAAGTCCAAGTTATGTGTGTATTTTAAATACCAGTGTCGAACGTCTCTTTCTATCATCATTTTCTTGACAATCTGGAAATTAATTTTCATTTTTTGACCTTTTGAATCGATGATTAACTGACCCCATTTATATTTTTTCTTAATTATTTTCATTAGAAGAAATTCAAATTTGCGTGAATTATTTATCAGTCACGCATAATTATATCAATTTGAATAGATAACTAATATACGTAGGCCTAATTGGTTTTCTGTCACATTAAAACTTTAAAACATAAAATTTAACTTCATTATATGTAAGAAAACGTTAAATATTTGGCCACTCAGTTTCCGGGACTTTAAAAACAGGTCTTACATTTTCAATATCATATTTATATTTTTCATAATCTCTCCAGCTTTCACCACGAGGGCCAGGATCCAGAGAACGGGGGTGACAGACTGTTTTTTTTACCCAGGCTAATGATACTCATACAATATATATATATATATATATATATATATATATATATATATATATATATATATATATATATATATATAAACTTTTAAACTTATTCTGTATGTATTATTGTATACAATGAGGCGAAAATTTTAGGAGGTTAACATTTCAAATAAAAAATTGAGAATTGGTGAAAAAAAGTATAAATATTCGCAAACAATTTAACTCGATAATTATTTGTGTCGAATGAATGACCATTTATTTCAATCATTTTAATTTCTCGGTTTTCATACTGCAAATTCGGAGATGATGTCCTGGCGATAGATCTCTATCTTTCTGGAACTTGTGGCAAAGGAAAGAATACAATAATGAAAACACCTTCAAACATTACCCTTTGTTTCATAAACTGAAAACTATTTTCATACAAATACTTTCTCCGGCAGATATTAAGTGTCTGGGAACCGAGAGAAAACTTTACACCCCTCAATGTACATGCAAAGTCGGGAGGGGGTGGGGGCTATAGGTGTCCTGCGGGCCCCCTGCATGGCTATACACCCCTGATTACTTCACCATATTAAACATAAAGTAACTTTGAAGTTACCGGCAGTAGAAACTAAGAATCAGTTTTAAACATTATTTCTTAAATGTAAGACATTTACGTTTACATATTCGTTTGCAAATCGTCCAGATTGTTTTTCTTTTGAAGAATAATGTGTTAAGTTCAATGATTTTCAAAATCTTTATATTATCATATATTAATCCGAGCAAGTTTTAAACTTTTAATGATTCGGACGAAAGCCTGACTTTATTCAGCCAGGCCAGACAATTAAAAAAAAAAAAAAAAACAATTGGGTTTCAGAAGGGCTACAGATATTACACCCAATGACTCTGGCAGGCGCAGGGAGACCTGGGAACTTCCGAGTGCAGTGCAGAAATGAAGCTAATCCGGCAGGGAGGGCAGCAAAACAAACGGTTTCGTCCTGGCGCAGTTGGAAGTGGCCCACAGTGCCTTTGATCTCAGATATTCAGATTTAACGAGTCCTTGGTCACCTCTTAGGTTCTTATCGTAAGAATGAAGTTGTTTGGTCCCCCCCCCCCCACAATCGGGTATCTTTCCAACTCCGCAAACCATCGACCGTGGTAGGGTTCCCCAGATATTGGATTTGCTTCTTCGGTTCGCCAACAGGTGGCGCTCTAGTAGATCTGGCGATTTTGTAACATTTGGTAAACTGATATTTATCTGAAAAAAAAGTAATAATAATAATCATAATAATAACATCAGTCGAGCTAAATGTGCAGCAATATCTTTAAATTACACATGAGCTAAGTCAAATTGTTGACAGGAAAAGAAATAAAAAAAAAAAATTCGCCCACCTTCGACGGGACTCGAACCCGCAATCCCCGGCTTAGGAGGCCGGTGCCTTATCCATTAGGCCACGAAGGCTCACATAAAACAAATGCAGTTTCATAAGTTCTCATCACGTGGTATATAAATCGACCATACAAAATTTTACAATATTTAAGCCAGAAAAATTATTGGAATTTCCCCCTTCAGCCTCTTACACTAATATAATAATTTAAATTATGATAGACCAAAAACTCATAATCATAATCTATTGTGAATATGAATATACTGGTATTTTTTTTTCACCTTAAAACTGCTTGTTGAAATAATTGTGGCGGCATACGCTACAGAGAGATTTTTACGAAGGTCATGTATCTCACGCCCTTCGGAAAACGTTATTGATGTTGATAATGTGTTGTTCCTTTTTGTTCATGAGGGTTTCAAATTCACGATATTCGCGAAAGGAACTTTAGGCGCTCTCGCAAAAATAAAACCTCCGTAAATAAAACGCCTCATCGTCGAAGGCTACAGTAGTCGAAATAAAAAAGATGTCAACTTATCAATAGGCTAATATTCTATCTTGTATGATACCGATAAATGATACATTGCTGTTTCAAATAATATCAGATCTTTCAAATGATTTACAAATAATTAGCAAAAACTGTATTTGCCTTTTTTTTCGTGAGGGTTTCAAATTCGTGATATTCGCGAAACGGAAAAATATCGCAATTTAAAAAAAAACCTTCGTGAATAGGCCTATGAGGTTCCATCATCGAAGGCAAGTTAAAAAGGTAATAGATTAATATTATGCAACATAATAGACTGTGCATTTTCAAAGACTGCTTTTATAAATCATATCATATCTTTCAAAATATCTGCCATTGCTGAAAAGTAATGTCACTCGGTCGATGTTATCTTTGTCCCTGTGCAAATGTTAAGATTTTTTGCTCGTATTTTTTATATAACTATACTCTGTGTGGGCCTGTATGTGGTGAGATCGAAAAAATGGAACCCTCTAGAAACAATGAACGGGTGAAAATCACGAATTTTTAAATCCGCGAATATGAGGCCAACCAGAGTATAACTTCTATTCCTTTAATGTTCCCTTGTGCCTCTAAAGTTATTGACTAATTGTATGCACATTCAATACGGTATAATTAGTTCGTGTAACAATTGATATGCACGGTGAAAGTTATTGTAGCCTATTCATGGTGAGATCGCGAGAATGGAACCATCGCGGAACAGATAAAATGTAAAAATCGCAAAATGTTAACCCACTGATTATTTATCCAACCATGTACCAGAAGCGCTTGAATCCCTAAAACCATGATATCATTAATTAATATCGTACACATTAGCAAAAATAAAGTATTCTGACCGGATTCCAGACCTGTAGGCGAACCCACCCATCCTTTCTGAAAGAATAGGGTAGGCTGCTCACAGCGCTCAAATGCGCATGAGCGATAATAAAGTAACCTACCGTTTTGGCGGTAAAATCTTGTTTTCTTTGCCTTCTAGAAATATATATAGATATATATTTATATATATATATATATATATATATATATATATATATATATATATATATATATATATATATATTAATAAGGATGTCGTTATTATCCGCTATATTAGGTATACGTGTATTTAGCCATTCTACGCAATTAAAGAAGGCTGCCTCTTTCGCATTCGTCATTGGTTTTATAAACTCAAAACTATAATAAATAAAACTTTTGTTACACTTCAGCAAATTAACTGTGTTCTTCTTCATGTGCAGACATATAAAGACAACAGTACAAAATCAGAAAATAAAAATTATCATGCATGCACCCCAACAAATTATTTATTTCAAATTAAAAATAGATCTATAGCGAGACTAACATTTGGGGATTCCCTCAAAGAATATCTCTGTACCAAGTAGGGCCCTGCGCGGGGCGGGTTTTGACCTGCAACCTGCAGGGGACTGCAGCCCGCGGGGACCGGCAAAGGATTCTTTGCGGGGCGGGGCGGGCTACATCTAAGAAAGTGCGGGGCGGGTTGGGCCGAAATGATGTATGTGCGAGGCGGGGCGGGCTGCGGGTTGATGATCTGGCAGTTCAGTAAAACATGAATATAAAATTATACTGTGAATATAAAATATTACTTGAAGAAATTGGCATTTTTGTATAAAATGTTTTCAGGTGTCGTAAATTTGAAGAAAAAAAAATAATTTATTCCTGTTCACCCCTTACACTGACTGACAGTTGTAACAACACTATGCAAATGTGTCTTTTCTAGGTATAACATCAATTTGTTATACAAAATAGATGATGCCTCCTTAATCTGAAATCTAGACTTTAAACAATTGTCTTTGCAAAGGGAGCTGGTCATAACTTTGTATAAAGTTACCTGGCCTGATAATGTATATGGACTGTAACCCTGTACTTGTGTCAGGTCTCACATATTACATAATATGGCTGGGAGTAAAGCAAGGGCTTGATTACCTTTGATCTTGTAACAGACAGTGTGTGGCTACAGTTGGCTCTCTAGGTGACTCAATTGACCTGGAACTGCACAAAGCCTAAGGTGGACTCCTTATCTAATTGTAACTCCATGTGCTGTATAATTGTAAATGACATTGACCACTGGCTGGTCAAATCCCTGTTTGGTCACAGCATAATGTGTTGATGATTGCTATAAGAAACAAGGCTCTGGCCATGTCTATATCTCAATGAACATCCTGAACCTAAAGCCACATGGGTCAGATTACTTCTTTACTCCCTTGACCTGATTAGTCTCAGTTTCAGCTAATTAGCAGATTGTGACTGAAAAAATTTAACCAACAACACATCTCGTTAGTTTGATGGCTTGTGATTATCCAATACTATTCTAAAGTGTCACTTTAGGTACAAATACTTTGAAGAAGTCTAATATTTTACTTTACTTTTTTATATATATTTAAGAAGAAACAGACACAGTAAACCAAAGGTTTGTTTATTTCCCCTATAAAATAAATCCATCTAACCAATCAAACCTGTCGTTAAAAATCTTTCATGAATTATGGTTTGAATTATTGCAAAAACGTATTCAAATAAATTTTTCATTCCAATCAAAAACATATATATTAATGATAAGCGTGTCTTATATATGTGCTGTAAAATATCTTGATATGTAAACCTTTGGATCTGAAAACAATTTTTAATTGTTTTGCGGGCTTGACTGCGGGCCGGAAACTTAAAAATTGCGGGACGGGGCGGGTGCGGGCTGAAAGAAAATTTTGCGGGGCGGGTGCGGGCTGAAGGAATCATAGTAACTGCGGGGCGGGGCGGGCTCAATTTATTTCTTTGATTGCGGGGCGGGCTGCGGGCTGACAGGTCATGATGCGGGGCGGGTGCGGGTTCAGTTTTTCAGCCCGTGCAGGGCCCTAGACTACCAAGTAAAGAGGGCGCTGTTTGCAGCCTTCTCTTTTCTTTCAGAAGTGTATTCATGCTCAAAGGTCTGAAATCCCGTCAGAGAACTTCATTATATCCTAATTATAAAAGGATAAATTACATCGAGCCAAACCATATTTATCATGGTTATTGGGATTCAAGCGCCCGTGTGCTAACCAAAATATTATAATGCACCGTGTTTTCACATGCAGATATTTCCTTTCTTTTGCTTTTCGCCGTTATACCAACGCTGCCTTTAGCTGAGTGTCGGGGCTCACATGCATATCCACCACTTAAATATGTAATTTGACAAAATTCTTAAAACTTTACAATGGAGAGCACGATTTATTTCAGTGGATCGTATATAGATGAGAATGTATAGTGAATCCTCTATAGTGTGGACAAAACTGGACATCCTTAATTAGGACTATCCAAAACTGCCCACCTCACTGAGATGCACACTTTATGGAGGCTATGAAGTCAACAAAAATAATAAGAAGGAGAAAAAAACGTGCCAAGCAAAACGTGCCCACTATATATACATGCAGGTGCATGACGTATAAACGTGCGAAACTTCAGGCTGATACATCCATATAATCTTGAGATATGTGCAATTTTACAAAAAAAAGAGAAGATTTTTGGAACAACACTACGTAAAAACTAATGTAGGTGGCGCCTCCAGACTTGTGTATAAGATGTAGGTGTTCAAGATCTATAGATGTGCACAGTATCAGCTAAATACATGTAAGCGATTCTGAGATCTGGGCTATTATCAGTAAGATACACAAATGGCAAATGCACGGAAGGACTCCACGCAAAAAAATTGCAGATGGCGCCACCAGTCTGTAGTACGAGATTGAGGTTTTAAAGATCTATAGATGCGCACAATTGAAGCTCATACAAGTTCTCATGTGACTGAATAATTATACCGGGTTTCAGAAAGATCGGTCCATGGGCCTCAGAGGAGTTCTTCATAGGCGAACGCGGCGGCGGCGGCGGCAGTTGCGGAACCCCTGTGAAAATATAGTATCCGCAGACTCTGTTTTGCGGATAAAATGAATACACACATCCACAAACAAAATACCGGTACACCATCTTGGTAAAGAAGGAGTATACCTTTATAATATTGATACTATATATTAACGCTTGGGTAAGCGTCTCTGACCCTCGAAATACATACGGACGCTCGGTTCTGTGTGTCAAAGCGTCCGATGGGACGCGCGAATTTCTGGCTTTAGCAACTTGTAGCAGTCAATGACCATTACCGAGTGTCTAGATACCGAACCCGTCAGTTGTGTAAAAACCGCGCTGATAACCGAGGCTTACATTTCACTATAAGCAAATATTCATATAATGACGTGAATTCTAATCATATAACGATATGATAATTACATAAAATACGAAGAAGATTAAATTTCACATGACCCTTCAAACTTGGACACACACAATATCTCCGCTTGGGACGCCTTAAACTCAGATGGGACTCAGTGGGAATTTTTGCCACTTTCGGACTCTTTAAATTTTCTTCCTATATTGAAAGCAATATATATCGATATATATATATATATATATATATATATATATATATATTAAAGTGGGCATTTTTGTCCAATGCTGCAAGTGGAAGCAACTATAGTATATATAAAGGACACCCGTTTGTCGCGTGCTGGCCGTTCGTGTATCCTTTAATCTGTCTGTACGTCTGTACAGCTATCTGTTACATAATTGTTTGTCCGTCCGTCTTGGCTTCTTTTCCAATGAGTAACTTCCTTAAATCATCCAAATCCCTTCAAATTTTTGGGCCTGGATAGCTGAGTGGCAAAACGCTCAACCTTCTCCGCTGGCGACCCGGGTTCGATCTTCGGTGTGGCCATTAGAGTGGGTTGTATAGTGGCCCGTCAAAGGGGGGTGGTTTTCTCCGGGTCCTCCGCCCTTACCGAATACCGAGCGCAAACATCCGAGTCATGGAGAGTGCCTCGTATTAGTTATTATAACTAGTTGTGCAATCCATGTAAAATAAATAAAGTTCATGGTAAAGGTTAAAAAAAATGAGTATTAAGAATCACAATGCATATATATATATATATATATATATATATATATATATATATATATATATATATATACACCTTGGCCGGAATAGTTTTTGTGGTGTTGACCGATTTTCTTGAGCCAAGGTATCTTGCGCATGAAACATTTGTTTTTGGCTGATAATTTTCATGAAACTAAATGCTTTTCTCAATAAAGGCCGCGGACGGTTTTTACTATATTGAGTGTAAACGCGGCTCACCATGCAGGTTCTGGTGATGTTACAAACATATTTGTTTTTTTTTTTTCTCTTTGTGTTTTTCTTTCTCTTAGAAACTTTAAACAATTATTGCCCGTCATGTGGTCATGGTGTAAAATACAAAAATAAATAAATAATAAATGTGCATTTTGCCCACATATTTGCATGTCACCATGCCTAATGTGAACCAAATTGGCTGATAAATTTTCTCATAAAGTCATTGCAAATACATCTTGAACTAATGAAGTTTCCTTAATTTTTAAACCAGTGTGCACTTGTTGATTTGTTGATAACAGTTTTGCCATATTGTCTGCTAATCCGCCGACCATATTTTAATGTGTCTTTGTTGACAGCTCTGCATGGATTTTTCCTGAATATATCCTTAATTGTTTTGTTAACTTGGCTTGATCAGATTGTTTTGTTGATGTCAATTTCAATTTTGGCGAGAAAAACTATAATTGGTTTAAAACTAATGAAATCAATAGTTTTATGTACATGTATATCTAAAGGATACAATCCAAGTTGACTGTACCATCTATAAATTTTGTTCATATGTTGGGTGACGCATTTATCTGTTCATTAATCCTTTTATTAGTTCCAGCTCACACTCTCATCTTACTTGTGTTTAATTTAAACTGTAATAAAATAAAATGATAATAATAATAATAATAATAATAATAATAATAATAATAATAATAATAATAATAATAATAATAATAATAATAATAATAATAATAATAATAATAAAATAATAATAATAATAAGCTCGGGTAAGTTAATATATATGCTTAATGTGTCTTTGCCCCCATTGTGGTATGCATGGCTGCTTAGTTTGTATGGGCACAGTTTAGTGTGTGTTTAAGTGGGGGGGGGGGGGGGACAAATCGGGTCGTTGTCACTTTTTTTTCAACCATGACATATTATGTCCCAAAAGCTTTGCGAAAAAAGAATGCGATTTCTCCTTAAATTAAAGCTCTTATTTAAATTCTTTAAAAAAAATTTCGATAATTGTTGAGACGTTGCAAATCAAAGAATATCTTGATCATGAATCAGCATCTCTTTACGTTACAGGTTGACAATGTATCACTTCTTCATACCTGTATATCACTTATTTCTGATGAGTCTGAAGTATAAAAAATTGCCAAATTTCTGTTGTGGCATATATAATTCCATTTATATAAATTTTCTCTCTCTTTCTCTCTCTCTATCTCTTCCTCTCTCTCTCTCTCTCTCGTCAATATATCTCCTTTCTTAATAGCACTTTAACCTTTCATTTAATCGCAAAGAAGTGAGATCCTATATATATAGAATAAAAACTATTCTGCCAAGATGCTTTGGAAATGTTTAAAGATTTATATACATACAAGATTTTCTTACTAGCATGGTAAAACATGAAAAGTTATCATAATAATGCATTTCTGCGTCATATTGATTGTATGTGCTAAAAATAAACCATTACAGTTAAGATGAAGGTGCATTAGAGACAATGAAACAATAAAGACAATGTATAACAATGACTGCATTGTTTCACAACGCCATATAATATATTATGTATATATGTCCGCCAGTGTTGCTATATGTTATGGATTTCACCATGTGAGGCTATGTAATATGATGATGATGATGTTGAAAATGAGCTTGATAAAAAAAGATAAACACGAATAATGAAGGATCGTATGAGAACTCTCATAACGGAATGAGTCGAGCTTGTATGATAAGCCCTGGGGCTTTCCTTGTCGGCCAAATTTGCCGCGGTCGACAGATCACAAGACAGCGGTTCAGCACTTCAGTTGCTCCCCAAGCCACTCAGACTGGTAAAGCACGGCCGGTTTACCCAGCCACGCCTCATCAATTTGACCGCTGATTAAAAGATTGGATGGGTGGGACCGAACTCGTGCTTCGATATGGAGCTCAGGCCCCAGGGGGGGGCGGGGTTATTACCCCACCCCCCCCCCCCCCCGCCATGAGACCCCCCGGGCATAATGCGAACGAGACGGCCTGCCGGGATCCGGCGTAAATCCACGAACAATCAACGGTAAAGGTATTAATGTTCATTATTCATTTATACACGCGGACGCTTGGTTTAATTGTCTTGGTTATTTGATGTAGTCGAAATGATTGTTTATTTGTTTAAATACAAGTAAGCAAACACATCAAATGGATAAAACACGTTTAAAAAAATGTTTACATATGTGCGTAAATATGAATTTATAATTAACAATACATTTCTATCTTCATCTTTATGTTCTTTTATACCCTAAATAAATTACGCACATGTTATTTCTAGTTAATTATCTTTAGGAGGATGAAGATATTATTGAGGAAGAGAAAGAGGTGGACCATTATTTCAATATATTTAAAGGAAGAACGAATATTCGATTGTGTAGAAAAACACCGTGGTTATTAGAACCCTGATTAATTTTATTTATTCATTTACTTTCCATAATTAATTACTAATATTTCTATTATTATTATTATTATTATTATTATTATTGTTATTGTTATTATTATTATTATTATTATTAATATTATTATTATTATTATTATTATTATTATTATTATTATTATTATTATTATTATTATCTTATTTAAATCTTTGTATATTATACCTACGATATATAAATCTGTTGCACATTACTAACATTTTTTAGACTTTATGAGGGTTTTCCATATATTCAACAAAGTTGTCATATTTGCGTTATTTTTAAAGTATATCAGCTATTATAATCAATCAAAAAGTTTTAAATTCATGTAAGACCCTATAAAATTTACATTGTTTTTAAACTGGAATTAAAATCTTTCTGAGCAGTGCATATTTTTTAAATGTTCATTCATTTTTACATGATTTTATTACATTAAAAAAATGAATTTGAAATGCGCTATAATTTAAGCATTCAGTTTAAAGTTTTAATTAATCAAAATTTAAAAATTGCAGTTTTAAGGTAGAGAGAATTAAACATGTGTAAGAGGAAAAACAGTATTGTTAGTTACTTTAATAGTGATTTCCTGTTACTGGGTGCTTGAAACAGCGTACCTTTTAAAGTTTTAATGAGAATAAAGATGACAATAACCGGCTTAAAATAATGTAAACTGTATGGAGTTTAATTTTTATATAAACCACTTTTTGAGTGAGTTTAGATATAGGGGTTTTGATGATAATGATACCTCGAGTTTACTCTTCTTTCCCTCGTATTTTGTGGATTTTAAAAATTTCGTTGTTTTGACATGAAAAAAAAATATTCCTTGGGTTAAAACTTACGTGAATTAATCGTTCCTTAGTTGTCTCGAGTGTTGCTTATACTCACTTTATATACTTATGACGTTTCTCTTTAAACAGGACAAGAAGTATACAATTTGACATTTTAGTGTAATTAAATGAGAGAGTGTGTGTGTGTTTTACATATATATAAATCCCAGGTAGAACTGAATATCTTCTCCACAAAAAAAAAATATTCAGTAGTTTTATTTTTTTTAATATGTTATTCGTTTTCTATTCGTTTTATTCAGCCTTGTCAATAGGCCATTGCTTACTTTAACTGACGTTAATGTAGACCGACACGAAGACGTCATATAAAACTTCCATAATAAACTAAATGATCGTAGGTTTTAATTTCGTGGAAAAATATCTACCAATTCCAAGAAATCCTAGAAACTTCTAGGAACAATTCAGAATCAACTGAATCTAATGGTAAAAGTTATATATCTATAGCGATGTATATATATATATATATATACACTGGTGGTGTTCCAATTAATCGGTCATATCGATAACTGGTCGTTTTCTTTCGTAATCGTTATATATTTTTAAATAATAGATCCCAAACGATTACGTATTTATGCATACACATACAAAATGGTAGGTTACATCAGAAATTATATATACTTACACTATATATATATATATATGTGTGTGTGTATATATATATATGACATGTTGTCAGTTCACACGATATACATATACACTATTACATAACATGGATTGGTGTTTTATCATGCGTTTAATATTACAGTACTGAATAAATATTATTTGAATCAAAAACACTATCAATAAATATTTAGAGGTTAGTACCCGATGGAAACTATATATTACATGTTTTGAATAACATTTTAACAGTAATAATGTGTTTGTTAAAAGTGGCGATCACCACATAGTGACACGTCCCCGGTAAAAATTCACTGTAAATTGAACAAAATTTACTAAATATATAAAAATGAGAAAAAAATGCATTATTGTGAGATTGTGACGGCAAAGAAAACAGCGCCAGTACATTTGTTCACGAACCCTGCAGTATTCCTTCACGGTTAACATCACGGGTCCCATCTCCATTTTGTCTATAAAATTATTGCGAATTAGGCTCGGAAATAGGTATCCGTTGGAGGTATAATTTTCCATGCGGAGTTATTAATGAGCAGCACGGCGGGAATGGGGCTCGGTTTCACCTGGCACGCGCCGCTGTGATATCGATCCGCCTGCCGCCCTACTTCGCGTCTCCCCGGACCTCCCAGCCACTGTCATTTTCTCATCTGCCTTAGAAGTTCACGCTTCAAAGAAAATATTTAATAACCGTCAGAGGCCGCACGGGATCTCTTACCAGCAGCTAGCCGGCATTAACCCGCCGTCACCATGGCAACCGAAATGCCTATCCGAGTGTCATAATAGGTAGTTAGAAAGATTAAAGGCATTGGGGTTTTGCGACTAGTTGGTAGCCCGGGGCTTGGCTGCTAGCTGAGACACCGCCGCGTTTTGTTTCGTATTCGATGTCTGTACGTTCCAGCCTCGTTCTCACCGAGCCCTTTTCTACCATTACTGCATGTCTCGTGCTGCCTTTGTGGTGCGCAAGTTCTGTCAGGCTTACTGTACATTTTTTCCCTCAGTGTATTTTATACATATAGCTGCCGGCGTTGCTGACAGCATCGGCTGATGTTTAATTAGGTAAACTATCAGGGTCTCAGGCTCACCAGTTGCTGAATAAAAGTGGAATCTCAACATTTCATTTTATAAGTTTGAAGTCATTGCCTGATATTTTTATTTGTATGGTTGAAAATTTTTAAATGTAGATTAACATTATAGTTGATCATAATATATATATATATATATAATAAAATCATTCATTATTTAAAATTGAGTTGAATTTGAATGTAATGCGTAACCATTCACTGCATATGCTGCTGGCGTTTAACGCATAACGATGGTTTAGGTGCATGTATAATTTAACTACCTAGAACTCTCTGGTTTCGACAATTCATTCTATTTTGTTCTTACTCTTTAATTATATACTTTTAATGGGTAAACCAAAGAATAAACTATATTTCTACGTTTCTGTCATGAGATACAGATTTTCCCCACGCGAAATGTTATCCCACGAAATATTTGTATACGATCTTGATTTTTTTGGTTTGTTTTTAATAAAGTGAGTATGTGAAAAATTAACCAGACCATGAATGCTGATCACGTCAGCCAAAAGGCAAAGAGAACCTTGAAGTCCGAGATACACTAGGTTACTGGTGCTCAGCGAGAAAATTAAATTAAAATATACAATTATAAAAGAAGGAAAGAATAATATTGAAGAGACATGTTGGTTAGGTTTCGGGACAACTTATCCGTATATACATATACAGGTGATAAAATAATGTTTTGAAATGAAATGTTTTCGCAGTATATATATATATATATATATATATATATATATATATATATATATATATATATATATATATATATAATGATCATTTATGAATTAATTTATAGACATGTTAACTCGTACTGTTTTGTTGAAGGAATCGAGATAAATTAGTAAGACTTCAAACAAGCATGTCATTTGGAACAGAATAAACAATTTCCAAATGGATGGTGTGCGTTATCTGCTCCATGCTGCAGTGTTTATGTTATTATATAGATCCGCTCTTAAAAGGTTTTCCAATTAATGAAAACACTACCAGTATTCACCAAAATAAAGTTAACGATCAATAATTCCTGCAAATTGCTGCCTCTCTGCCTCAGAATTACATTGCAAGCAAATTGATGAAATAGAATTCTATATAATCTTGTTTAAATAATCCAACAGAGATATAATACTGCATGGAACGAAAGTATATATATATAATCTGGTATTTATCATGACTAAATTATTTTAACATAGCCCCTTAGTGTATATATATATGTAATTCCGTCCTCCATATAAGAAGAAAAAAAAGAATGTTATTATAGAAAATACAATAAATTCTTCTTTTACCTGCATTAGAATAATCATAATATTTGTAACATTCGCATTTAATCCATTCTTTGATTCAGGTTTGCTTAATTGATTTATAGAGAGCATTAAACGCCTACAAAAAAGTTCTTTGTAAATACAGTAGACAAATGAATACTCGGAATAAATACACGAACTATAAAAATGGCATGAAAAAAAAAATTAAAAAGCAATTTTCATGGAAACACATGTATTATATCTTCTAGTGTTTATGTATTTGAGACATTTTAACATTGGTATAAATCATTAACTGAAAATGCAACTTGTGCCGAGTAAACTCTTGCGCTTGTAATGAAGAGCACAAGAATCTAGAATATATGTTTACACTTAGCTCACGCATGAAAAACACACAGCCATTATTGTGTATTCCATATAATTAGATTTATAAGATGGTACATGCATGCAAAACAATATACATACAGACAATTTTTCTCATTTTCTTTAACAATATTACATCTGCATGTACGTTAGGTAAACATTATACACCGTATATTCTCCTCAACAGAATATATTTACTAAACCGAAATATTTCTTTCTCGGATCAAATTATATGTATTCTATTTATGTATTTTTATATGAATTCACAGGCCATAAATTAATTTAATCTCACATTATATTGATATTTTTTGCATGAAAAAACATATGTATGTATGTGTGTAATTAAAACGATTTCCCTATGAATAAATATACCAAATTATGAAATATATTAACACCAAGTTTAAAGCCTATAAATTTTAAAACTATACATTTAGTGAAAAAAATCCCTGCTTTATTTAACGCTCTCTCTCTCTCTCTCTCTCTCTATATATATATATATATATATATCTGAATATATATATATATATATATATATGTGTGTGTGTGTGTGCTCATGTGTGTTATACAGACAAATTTATAAAGGAACTCCATCAGTTGTCAAGTTTAATTTTGACTGATTCCGGCAATCTTTAAATATATATATATGAAATTCTGCAAATATTGACCGAGATTTTAGTCATGTAGTTTCTCTGATAGATTGACTGAAACAAATAAAATACTGTTTTAAATATTCCACAAAGACAAAATTAACATTTCATTTATTTCAAATATCTAACTATTATAAAAAAAAATAAAAATATCTATCTATGTCAAGCCATATTATCACACATTTTGTATTACATATATTTAGCTTATAGCAGGGGAATATGTAAGACAAAGTTTAAAATTTACATCATGCTAGGTTTAATTTCCAGTATAACAAGAGATAAATTTTCATAACGAAAGTCTAAAATAAAATTAAAATAAAATTAACGTTGTATTTTGGTTTTAAAGTGTGAACTTCAATATCAATCGATGACGTATAGGCCAATCGGCCGATGGGTTTGGACCATCGGCTTTTCGGTCATAGCGACCGATGACGCATGACATACATATGAACAAGCACACTCGCGTTCACCTTCTTCAACCTATAATACAAACGTATGTGATTTATAAATAAAATATATAAAATTAAATTTAATTTAAAACATTTTTTATCCGTATTTGACAACTTTGAATTGAGTATACTCGTTATTCTGCACGGCGGCATTCTTCATGCAATGAAACTTATAATCAAAAAGAAAAGAAAAACCAGAATGGAAGTTTAACAAGTTTTTATATATATCAAAGAGCAATGCACTTGGACATTATAGTGGTTAATATTTATATTTGTTTATTTAAAGTGGTCAACAACGGTCAGTCTTCGATTTACACGGCATATTGCAGGTTGCTATATTCTTTTCACACACCCATAATCCCACACACACAAACACTTGCATTATTATATTGTATATATACATAAATATAATGTATATAATGTATATAATGTATATTTATAATATATATGTAGTGTATATATAGTGTGTATAATATATATATATATATATATATATATATATATATATATATATATAGTGTATAATCTGTATATAGTATATATACAGTTACAGAGTTTAACTGAGGCTGTTCCGTATGTTTGTTTGCCGATCGATGCAGTTTGTCAACCCTATGGGTAAACCGGCGATGAGTGAGAGTAAATTAGACTACAGAAGCGGATTAGGTTTAGGCTGTTATACTGGTAATAAGATCAACGGAGCGAGATCCAAGATATTACCGGAACTACTAAATCTACACTCTTTCTCGGTAAAATAAATTGTTCAGGGCTAAATATTTCCCTTTGATTCATTGGATGTACGTCAAAACACGCAGCAGGTGTATGTAACCGTGAGGTCTTGGTGGGTCTGAGGGATTACTGTGTTATTTTTACATTTAATCTTTAGCTTGTTTTGTCAGATAACTCGCCCACGTTTATAGACGCTCATGACGCGTGTCACTAATCAAAGACCACGTGACCGTACCTTTAAAACGACCGCATGGGGGCGTTGGAGTTTATTTGTGTGTATGAGAGGGTATGTTGGCATGTGCTTGTAAGTACTTAAGTTTCTTATTAAACGTTTATTCAGGGAGTCGTGCGATGGTATATATACATAGGCCTTAATATAGTTGCAGAAATGTATCCACGACAGCCGGAAATTTATGCATTTTCTTTCTAATACTTTTATTCCTTGTGTAGTCGGAGCCTGAAAGCCTCCACCATAACGATCCAATAACAATCCAATCCTCTGCTGTACATGCAGAGTCACTCAATCAGTAACATGGATTCACCTGTTGAACAAACGCTGCCAATAATATACCTATGAAAGGATGGCCTCCATGCCATTATCGTAACTGCTCATTTGAACAATAAATATATTACAGTTATCAAGATTACATCCAAAATTGATAGGGTTGTTTCTTGAGTTTTATATGTTTTCTTCAACAAAGTTTGAAGCAAAGTGTTTTACTCCTTGCGCTGGAAAATATATACGTGTTATGCCTCGCCTTCTGGGGAGTATAGAATAATTATCTGCTCTATAAGACACTGTAGCACTGTTCACATCTAGATGGTGGTCACACAACCAACCACTGTATATGTATACACTGTATAGCCGGTTTCATATTGGCGAGGTGCAATGATTTTGCGGTTTCACTTTTCCATGCCCTGCTCCGGGTGGTTTTCATTTTCGCGGACTTATCACGCAGTAATTTGCAAAAAGTATATACAGTATTATACTTATGGGATAAACAATAAGGGTTTGACACTAAAGAATTCAGGGGAAGATTAAACAAGTCGAAATTCTTGCTTATACTGTTGACAAATAATATAAAAATATATCTTATATTATTTATAATTTATATGTTTTATATTTTGATAATATTATATATGATAAATATCTTTTGCCTTGTAGATGAGCTCTTTTATTCAGGAAGGTTATATTTTCGCGGTTATTGAAACCCTCGCGAACAGAAAGTCAACAACAGTTTCATAATTACAGGCGTTGACAGTCAACAGAATGCTTTATAATCTCAGCATGTCCACATATAAACATTTACAAAGCTCAAGATTTTATCAGTATATAGTACAACATCGGACAAGAGACGATGTATTCAGGTCCAGACGATGTTCTCTATATGGTGCATCAACAATTATATTATGTTTCTGTATTTTACGGTAATGCAATAAATTGACTCTATTTGAATTTGGATTTACGTGTTGAACACTCCTCGATTACATATACAGGAACAAATCCCTTACCATCATTACCCCCCCCCCCCCCTTCAATGATAAACAAAGTAGTAAATTTCCCTTACCTTCGACGGGACTCGAACCCACAATCCCCGGCTCAAGAGACCGGTGCCTTGTCAATTTTGGCCACTAAAGCTCACGTGTAATAAATTTACAGTATGTTCCCTGGCCTTATATCGCAAAAAGTTACGGCCACAACAAAATTTCAGCTATCCTACTGTTTTCCATTTGAAGAAACAAATGACAAAATTTATTGATAAAAAATGACAGAAGTCAATGATAGAACAAACTGAGAAACAATTCTCCATTGCCGCGGCAATTCACAAAGTTTCTTGTATGCGTGGAACAACTGAATGTTACACTGTTTTTCCTTACCTTAATGTTGTTATTTTCCCTTTCAGTCATGGATGTATGGTATCCTTGCCTTGACATTTTGAACATGCCATATTTCTTTTCGTGTTATCTCCCTATAAACTTTATTGCCAATTTGAAAACAACATAACAATTAAATAAAATAATAAAAATTTGTCAATGCATTTTAGTTATATTTCGAACTGCTCGAACCACACCATTTCAGATCCAAAATGACAAACTTCTGGTTAGACTATAGTAAACCTCGCATAACCGCGCGGGATACCAGTCTAACTTTTGAAAGTATAGTGGGCTAGCTTCCCGGAAAGACACACGATGACGCCTATGGTGACTATTATACAAATCGCATACCAGCTATAATTTAAAGGGCATTCAATGTTGGAGTTTAACAGACACAACGTTTCTTATGAAAACCTGACTGATAACTGCCGAAGCAGAACCAACAAGAAATGTTAATATACTTACTATACAAGGGACAGTCCCTCTCTTACCCCCTTCTTTAAACATTACACTCTTTAGTTATAAGTACATAAGTATGTACATTAGTACATAACTACACACGAAATACAAACATGGTGATTGTGGACCTTGATTCATGTATTTTAATGTCGCTTATGAATCTAATGTAAAAATGAATATACAAGTCCCATTTACTCTATTTTTTTTTAAATTTCCATGAATACGTTGGTAGCACCATTCGATATCATGACTTAAATACACGCACTAACTTGATAGACTTATTTTGTTGTGTATAATGTTTTACTTGTTATGTGTGTTCTTGTGTTTCCGGAAATTTTTTCTTTGGTAATAAGCTATTTTGTGATCCTGGCAAAACAACTTAAACCAAATAACAACGCACAATGGACAAGTATTTCAATTTCTAGGCACATATATCTCGTACAAAATTCAGCTTTTCTGAAGCATAAAAGGGTCAACATAAAATATCATGTTGTTCATTTTATATCAACATTTATAAGATATTATGTACACCATAGAGCCATGTATATAAATGTGGAAAGCCTCATAGCTTTAGATTTTCCTGGACTCATATTAGTATGTGGCACCATTCCTGTCAACACCATCTTTATTCAGTTAATGATCGGTTTAAATTATATTAGATCCCATAGATTTAAATGAAAATAAAAAAAAAATGTTGTTTCTTACAATTAATTCAGACTTGTTAAGTGTTTCGTTTCCTCCCCCCAAAAGTCCGGACAGAATGAAAGGAACCATTTTGAGGGTCACTCAACGTTCACAGATTTTCAAAATTCTTTCAACACCTCCGACGGGACTCGAACCCGCAATCCCCGGCTTAGGAGGCCGGTGCCTTATCCATTGGGCCACGGAGGCGCACGCTTATGCATTATGTAGTGTCTGTACTGCGTTTATACTATGAATGAAGGGTCTGTAGTACTCTGTACTGTTCGTAATCATCGTAGCTGTTGACAGAACACTTCATGAGTATTATACATCTCAAAGTATTTCCCATCTCAGAGTATGAATTTCTGCTAAAATAAAATTAACATATTGTTGGTTTGCCATTCCAAACAGATGTATATATACATATAGTTAATTATAATTATAAAGAACAGAACGGAACTGGTCAAATTAAAGTTTGAATCTTTTGAGACTTTATAATCATATGAGTCTTAATCTTAAATTTAATTTTAGTCTTATAACCTTAAGCTTCCCCTGGTAGAGTTTACTTTGATAGTGATCGATAGGGGGGGGGGGGGGGGGTTTTCTTTTTTTTACTCTCTTTGTTTTTGCCAGTGTTTGGGTTGATTTTGAATACGGCTGATTCTCCGAAAGTGACCTTTATTCATAATATAATCACCCTTTAGAAATTTGCATCTGATCTTTATTTTCGACCTTGACCTAATTTTCATGGTCGTGACACGGGGGGGGGGGGGGGGGTTCCTGCGATCATTTTCGGCTACAGATCTGTGTATAGACTCCTTTACATGTCACCTGCATTTTCTATTACGTCAGTAACAGCATGCACTCCTACAACCCGATTAAGATATTTCTAAGGCTTTGGCGATCTACTATTTTTTTCATTAAGACACCTTTATACAGGATCATGCACCATTGTATCGTTAATCCATGATGTAGAATTACAAATATAATTATAATTTCTGGCAACATCTTTTTTGGAAAACGTGTTACCACACAAGATTGATCTGTCCTAAATGTGCCATCCAGTTCATATTGAGATGTTTGTAACCGCCGGTTCTTATTGGAGGGAACTAAATGAGGAGTTTACGATCTTGAAAATTTGGTCACCGCTAAAAAAATATCAAGTGCAAATCTGTCACGTAAATGACAATTATTATATCATATTTTCTTTAAAGGTTTGTAAAAGATCCAGCAAAAATACGAACTGAGGGAGAGGGGAAAATAAAACGAGGGAAAAGGACAATTCTGGTCGATGGTTTTGCTCTTCTAGGAAATAGGGAAGTCCCAATATATCTTGACCAAAATACTGATATCAAAATTAACTAATCGACAACTAAAAACATCAACTCCATTCGGGGAGGTCTGAATATAGACACAGCGCATGCATGTAGCCTACATGAATGCTGTCTGGGCTACATTTAAGCGAGGATTTCAATTCTATATGTTCCCGGAAGTGTTAAGAAGACAATAAAGAATATGTTCCCGAAGAAGACACCCGATCATGACTTTAGAACAAAAATCAGAACAAAATATAAATGTTGTTTTTATTTCAGGCACTGATGCTTAGAACAACAGGGGCGGATTCAGGATTGGGGGGGGGGGGAGGGGGAGTTCAACGCAGGGGACTAATAACAAGACCCATAAAAGGTCCCCGGGTCTATAAAAATGGGGGGGGGGGGTGTCAGGACGAAAAATTGGTCTGAACCCCTTTAAAAAAGGAAATATTTTGCAACCCTTGTTTATCAACAAATCAGGTAATCCGTTGATATACTTTTATGTGTTAAACAGTTGAAACACAACTACAACTAAATAAATTTAAAGGAAAAGCACAAAAGTTAATTCTATATTATGAATGCATGCTCCAAAATATAATATACACTTAGTATACGTTTTCTGAATAGAAAAGAGAAAATCCTTTGGAAACACAATTTGAAACGCTTTTCGAAATTTCAGCCTGGCGAATATGAAGCCAACCACAAAATCTGGTTTTATAACTAGAAATATGCGTACTGAAGAATGCAGGCCTTCGCCATGCGGGCAGTCCTTAAAGTTGGATGCTCCCCAAAGCGTGTTCGCATTCACTTTTATCGGCCCATTCTCACAGGTTCATCCGTGATGAAGTTCTCCTTATACTGCTGTTTGCAGTCACCTATTCGGCAAATATTTCCATGTTCATTCGTACATAAGTGAATGAAGATTTGTGAATATTCTTGGAAGTCTTTCCTGTATCCCGATCATGAGGCGGATTCCGTTCATGAGATGCCTGTTCATGACTGCTTGATTTATGTGAACATGAACAAACACACACACGAACCGGAATGAATACATAACCTTCTGGGGCGGCAATAATGAAAGTTTCCATCAAAACATGAAAGTAACGCAAAAGGGCTGCAAAAACGGTGTTTGTATGTTCGTGCGAATATTGCTGACTCAGCACTTCAAGGTTGTGTCAAGATTGACAGTAAATAATAAAAACACAAACTTAAACTCTAACGTGAAGAGTAGTCATTCTTGGATCATTTGGATCAATATATGACACACGCGAATAAAATTGCATTTCTTCTTCTTAAAACCGCTGGGAGCACTTCAGATCATGACACCTCTGAAAGCAGTTTTGCCCGTTTGAGCTTAGGGCTTTTGTACTTTATCTACTAAGTCTTAATGAGAAAAGGTCAAATGCGCATGCGCACATCTTCAAAGGCGCCGACTGCACGTGTGCTCCCAAAACAAAAGGTCTCGCTAATGCGATAATCGCAGTGGACATTCGTGGATGGCAATTGATACAGCTGCGAAAACTGTCCAAAGCCCAAACAAGTGCTTGGGGATTGGCTAAGCTGTCTTTTGATAGCAGTCTGCAATAACAACTCTTTTATCCACGGCTGACAAAACTCCATAGTAGCGACCTGCTGTGTTTTAACAAGGCTGTGATACAGCTGTGTTATTTCTCAACAAAGGCTGGCAGTTTTAATAAAAAAATTATGTTTTTTAAAGGAGGGACTATGGGTGTTTTTGTGTGATAGGAAAATTTCATCAACGTTTATATACTATAGTGATTTATAAACACAAATTATTACAGCGTAATATGCTATTTAGTTAGAGAAGCCTTCGTGCAAGCTTATCCTTTTGTCACATGGCATATATTATACCACATGTAACACCATGTACGTTTCAAAGATTTCCAATTTTATATGCGCTAAAATTTGATAATGAAATAAATTAAAACAAAATATCAAAAAACGTATTAACATGTTAGGCTTATCTGAACACTGATGTCATTTGATATTATTTTTTTGAAGATGAAAATAATCCTAGTCACTATATTATGTCTAATTAGTGTATCAATAATATATTTTCAATGCTGACGAAAAATGACATCCTTGAATATACTTATAATAACTTCAAAAACAACATCAACAACAGTTCTAATTACTACTACTACCACTACAGCTACGACTATACAACTACTACTACTACTACTACTACTACTATACTGGTACTTTTGTCATACTTTTGCTAATACAAAAAATGATAAGAAGCAAAAGAAGCAGAAAACGAAGAACAACAACAGTTATGATGATTTGTCAAATACAACTAAACATTGTATTAAAACATTGTTAAAACCTATAATCTTAATTCCTAAATGTTAAATGTATAACTACTTAAATCACTGAAACAACAGTTAACAGTTACTACAGTGGTAGTGCTAGGAGTAAAATATTATAAATATTATAAATATCTGAATGAAGTGTCCATATTTTCATTTTATTAAAATAAATTAAAATACCTTTTAATATATAAATGAACAAAGTGCAACAGTTAAGCGTCACGCCCTTCTCATCTCTTTGATTATTTTAATATATGATTAATACAATGTTTACTCTGGTATTTGTTTAAAGATTAAATATCTCACGAACAGCCAGTTGTATGGAAGTGAACAAACACTGTCCCGCAGGCTTTGTTTGTTTGATCTAGCAGTAGAAGGGAGCTGCAGGAACCTGGGACTGATCTCACAATGACATTGTTTATCATGCCAGGCTGTACTGAATTCATGTTAACGTCCAGGCATGTGGCGGTAACTGCGTCAGTCCACGCAAAGAGAGTCTAACATTTGTACATTATGGTATAATTTTTATTTCTTTTGTGTTCTTTACCTGCAAGACAATATATATATATATATATATATATATATATATATATATATATATATATATATATATACAATTTTTGCGGCCTGGACCCCCTTTATTGTGACCTTTTTTTATGTTTTGTCATTCA
This sequence comes from Sipunculus nudus, assembly GCA_026874595.1. Classification (NCBI taxonomy): domain Eukaryota; kingdom Metazoa; phylum Annelida; class Sipuncula; order Golfingiida; family Sipunculidae; genus Sipunculus; species Sipunculus nudus. The sequence goes on along the minus strand of CM049321.1, from coordinate 2,962,918 downwards.
TAATCCCTTCAGGTTGGACACCCCTCCCCCCCTTTCCTTAATTCTTTATCCGCCCCTGAGTAGGACTACCTATCCCCCTGACAGCATGCGGTGATACATGACACTTCAATTGACACCAAGACGGCAGATGCATGAGTAAAGACTGAAAATTCTAAATAATGTGTTTTGTAGATGTATTTAACATGGGAAACCACTCAAAGTAAAGAATAATGTGTTTTGTAGGGAATATAAATGATGTATTCAAAGTGGAAAATCACCGAAGGTAAGGAAACAGGGTTCAAAAGCTGAATTCTTGATGGAAGGCCTGCGTGGCGGAGAACTGTTTAATTCCCTGATTATTGGCCAAGCAATGTCCTTGATGACATTGTGTCACATTCTCCACACGGAAGGTCTATCTATGAAGGTCAAGGAAAAACCTCCTGCCCATATTCTTTCACACAACACACTTTTACGCCGAAATAGAGCCATTCCGCCTGCATGAGATGTCTAAATTACAAAAATTAAATAAATGGAGAAAATATAGAGTAGGCATCAGTGCCCAATCTGACCGACAGAAGATATTTGTCCGTGAAACATATTTTAACGTGGTATTGTAAATATAAACATGGAGAAACTTTTGCACGTGCATTAATCCTTGAATAGTTTATGTAACGGAACCGTTTCCAGAATTGTTGAAGAAGTAAATGCAAGGTAATAGTGCAGCGACTCTTGTTGCTGACATTTCAACATTATAATATGCAGGATCACCTGGGTTAATTGTGGGATTAACCATTTTGCCTCCTGGCATAGAAAAATGAGTGCCAATGGATCAAGAGTCGCATAATTGTCACTGACCATGCAAGTGTGTCATTGACTGCATGGGTCAAATGTCAGGCCTATAACAAGCATGCTTAAATGTTCAAAATGATGTGTACATTAAAACTTATCAATTTTCAAATGCGAGAACAATCATCTTTAACATGAGGCATATATGGCACAGTGATTTAAGCTACGCGGTTTCAGAGAACATTGAGGACAAAAGTGGACCAAAATGAAGGCATAACCTTAATTCTAGTAAAGGCAATAAGAAAGAGAAAAAAGTGCCAGCTTTAGGCGGTCCACTCTCATTTATCACAATTTCATATCAACACATACGGATCTGCAGGTTGTAAAAAACAACCGACTTGGAGACAGTTTAGCATATTGGCTAAATATGAATTAAATTACAGTCTGACTGGGAGGAGACGGCCAAAAGTTCACATGCAGCCAAACTGGGAATTTGACGTAGAAATGCACTTTAAATTGCGCGTCTAGTTTACTAACAATCACAAATAGGTATAGACAGAGGGTGGGCGATTTTATGTGCAAGGGCAAGCAAGGTTTGTACGGAAACCTAATGTTGCTAGCAATAATACATCAGGTGGCCTTAGAATAATGTCTAAAACCTCGGCAAATCACAGTCAGTGCTTTCATTACAAACAGTTCTTAGGCCACATCAAAAACTTATTGTTCTATGGGCTTTGAGAAAAAAAAATATTGTGCTGTGGAGTCATTTATTTATTTGATCATTAGCCAAGACAAAATATATGAAATGTTGCGCGTTGGTCTAGAAAATAAAAATATTCGCCTAAATTTTTGAAATTATACTAAAATCAACAAAAACATTTTATTCCACTTTAACTCTTTCAAGTAAGCACCGCTGGCAAAAACTACTAAATTTAAAATCAACCCAAAAGCCGATTCAGTTGCATGTCAACCCCCATAAAATATATGATTCAAACTCTATGCACAGCTCTTTCTAATGTGATTATGATATTCATGTTTTTTTTTTCATATGAAATTATACATTTTGGAAAATTTTAACTTTTTCAATGGTACACAGTAAACATGCAGTAACAGCAAACCGCTTTTTAATGGGCTAATATCAAACTACGTGACACTGTTTCATTTTTCATGTATCATGATTCATTATAATTTAAAATTGAAATTTTTAATTTGGATTCAATTAAACAAATTTAAAATTCATTTATAAACATGTATTAAAACAATGCTTGGCTTTTGGGCTGATTTTTGTTGGAGTGGATTTGCCAGGGACGCTACCTTAAGAATCCTCTAAGTAGTCGAAACAAGAGCACACATTAAGCATTATCTATGGAGGACGTGTTCATGTCGTCCTAATTTCTAAAAAAAAAAATCGATCCACGAAAAATGGGAGCGACACATTAGTAGAACAACTAATATTTTGTTGTGTGGCCTAAACTGTGGGTCTTAAACTCAGGCGGAGTGCATCCGTCGGTTGAAACACAATCTTTCCTTGCTGCCAACATGCAGAAAGACCAGACCGTTTTTCTGTAGATTAAGTCCCCAAACTCTGCAAGAAGTGTTTGTTTAAGCAGCCAGCCAAAACAGCAGGGAAGGCTGCAGAAATCAGCTTAAAACAAGCACAGACTGGATAGAATTTCCCGTGATTGGCTTAGACTAAGAGCGTTCGGGTTGTTCAAGCTTTCCGCTAGCTTTTAGGCCTGCCAGGCGGGAGAACGCTCTCACAAATGTAAGGTAATTTGTGGGCTCCGATAGGCGTTTTAGCTTGACGATTGTTGGAATACGGACTGATCCCAGTGAAAACTTAATTAAGAGGATGTCGGATTACTGGCCAAGAGTGGTTACTGTATATCCTCCAATTTGAATGAAAATTCGCACTTGTCTGATGGAACGTTCATGTGTTTCTGTAACGCCCCAGTCTGACAAATCTTGTCAGAGATACCGTCAACGTAATGATGTCACAATGATGTTCACGGAGTAAACACCAGCGTTGGGCAAGGAAAACTCTGTATACCACCATTCAAGATCTCCAAGATCATTCAACACCAACGACATCAAAGAGTTTTAAAAATAATTGGGGTTATTTTCAGACATAACTCGTTAAACTTCCGTTATATACTGTTGTTTTCTTTTTCTTCATGAGCGTTTCAAATTGGCGATATTCGCGAAAATGACATCTTTGTGAACATGTCACCTCATCTGCTAAAAAAATACATCAAACACAACCAAACATATATATATATATATATATATATATATATATATATATATATATATTTATATCAAGTTGGAAAAAAATATCAATCGATGCGTGAGATGGGCCTGAAGGGCCGTTAAGATTTATTGCTTCCAAAATTATGGAACTTTAAACAACATAGACAATTTTAACTTATGAAATTATATGAGATATAACTAGGTATGATGGAGTCAAAAACCGACCATCACATGAAAAACATTACGACACGGACCGAATGGATTTCTGGTCGCTGACTGGTTGCAGCCCAAATAGTAAAACCTCATCAGTATGTTATCTCGCGAGATTTGCCCAGATATAGAAATTGCGGCCATGTGGGTTCTCTTATGGTAAACATAATTAGGAAACGCGGCGCGTGCAACATATACCTTAACAATAAAATATAGCCTCATTGGTATGTTATGTATGATATCCAAGAGACCTTACTTGCAGGTTTAAGTCGAAGCAAAAGATTGATATTTAAGTAATTTATTTATATATACCTTTTATTGTCTGTGTGACACCATTTAAATATATTACATTTAAGTATAAGCTTTTAAAATAAGATTAAAATCAGAGTATTATGTGTCCAATATATGTCAATTCTGAACCAATATTTCATATTAGACTCATAAATGGAACCATTATCTATAAATCAAATTACCTCCGCCAAGCGGCGGGAGTTATGTTTTTGGTTGCGTTTGTTTGTCTGTTAGCAAAATTACTCAAAAAGTTATCAACGGATTTTAATGACATTTTCAGGATAGCTCGGTAATGATACAAGAAACAGTTGATTAAATTTTGTGAGTGATCCATGCGTAAATAACCCTAGAATGAGTGTTTTATGGGGGTTTATAGCACATTTGTTTACACGGGGACGGGACATGTGACGATACAGCCATTTTTTTAAGTGCCAGTCGTAACGTAACAGACATGACGTCACAGATGACAATGACGTTACCCCACGAGTACGTGCCGTTTCTCTGAAAATAAAGGTTTCATGTAAATGTTTCCTTCTTGATTGATATGAACTTCCTTTCATAGAGTTTTTTTAATTAAATATATATATTATATATTTCTTTTTATCTAATGATAGTATATACATGTATATGATATTATTATTATTTACAATCAATCACCCATTCAATTGCTGTTAAACTCGATCCTGACCGTATGAAACCTTGCATGTCTGTTGTGGTCCTCTATGTGGGCGGTCCTTTTAGGGACATAATCAGGAGCAATATTGTGACTATTCTTTCTTACTATCAGTTCAGTTTTGCTTTATAAAAATGTTTCTCAGCAAAACCATCCCAGGACACAGTTTCAGTATCTCGCATACGGCCGTTTAACATCTTGTTATGGCTCTGCGTGATGGTAAACACAATCCAATGTGTGTTTACCATCACAAGGCCGCGTGACCGGAGGTCTAATTGTGAGCCGCAACACGCGTTGTTTCAGCCAGCGGGAACATGTATTACATTTTTGGGCCAAGTCAGTCAGGGTATTTCATGATTGACATGTGTTGTGGCTCCGCGATTTCCCCAGGCGCTGTATTTGTGTTGACACCTGTGATCGCGCCCGGTCCACTTTTTTAACAATCGTTTACAGGAGTAAACACGCATGGTACAACAGGACCTGGTGAGAATTGGCTATTTTAGTACAATTGATACACTTAGTACCATTCTGTTAGCTCGAATAGAATGTTTTAAACACTCGAGTTTAAAAAAAAATCACAATTTAAACGTTAATAAAGAATCGGCAAAAAGGTAAAATCGAGCAAACCGTTCTTTTGTTTACAAGCGACAACCTTTAAATGAATAAATTAATGTACTGGAGGTAAGTTCGAGGGTGTTCGGTGACACCTCACTCGTACATATGGTGGTTGTCTTCATATTCGACAGGCTAATATTTCGTGATTTTCGCGTTTCATTGTTTCGCGAAGGTTCCAGTTTCGCGACTTCACACAGCAATAACCTACACTTAGTATAATCAATGCACGGTGTTTACGATGCTAAAATAAAATTTCGTGTTGTGATCTATGCTTTTCATTGTAACTTATATGGTTGTCACCTCGACACTAGCATACTAAATGGTGTGTAGGATTTTGATAATGCTTGCTCTTTCAGGTTTGGTTTTATGATAATGGTGTGAATTATACATTAACATGTAATTTTTTCATGTAAGAAAAAGAAAATATCCACTACTGAAAATCTAATGTATGTATGTGCATATCTGTATATTTGCAACCATCATATTTAGGATATTTTTTATCTTTTAATTTTACTGTATTGCTGCATCACAATTTTGGATCTGCTCAATATCTACCTCCGAACCAGATGGGATGGAAAGCTTTTAAACATTTCCAAACTTAAGTCAAAGTCCGAAGTACAACAACAAATGCCAGAATGTCTCTTCTCAATTAAGCAGTGATTGCCAGTCTTGCCACAAACAACCGATAGCTGCCAGAACTTTGGTTTTAACATCAGCCCAAAAAAACGCAAGTTATAGGACAGAATGTGCTCCCTAAAACTTGCAACAAAACAGAACATCAGATGATAGATATCGTCCAGGATTAAATCTATATAAGCTCAACCATCTCTGAATCTCTTTCTTGCCTTGATGCTGAGCTGCGCATAAGAAAACGCATATAGGAAAGGCTTGCATACTATCTTGAAACAGAGGCACATGTACTGGATCGGCTACAACAGTCTGATGGCAGAATCCCTAAGCAACTCCTCTATGAAGAGTTAGAAGGAGTAAGAAGGCGGACATAGTCATCGGTACAGTTTTGTGTGCAAAAGAAATCTGCAGGCTCTGTGCATCGACCATAAGTTGTAGGAAGTCGCTGTCAAAGAGAGACCGCGCTTAAGACCTATGGTCAAACGTGGCTGTTGTTGCTTACAAAAAAAATTTGACGCAAAACAGAAATAAAGAAAGGCTCGCAACCTGGTGTACAAAGCAATAACATTTATCTGTGGAACCTGTGGAAGGGAATGTCACCCACAACGTCATTACATGAGTAACTCCTTCGTCTTTTGAGACAGATGGATGCCAACTATTCTTGAGGACTCGGGGTATCAAAACATGGGCATGAAGTGACTGTCCCGGTGTGCATGGCTAAACCTGCAAGGTGTAATCACATATTATTAAGGTTTAATATAAAAACATTTCACTGTTGTGTACGTATTTAAAATGAGTGTGGTGACTCCAAGCTCATGAAGGCAGATGGGCCTCTAGGTACCATGTGAGCGCCATCCTGAAGACTTAAGACAGCAGATTTCAGGAAGTAGGTCAGTTCTCATGCAGTGTGCGGGAAGGAGCTGGGAAATCCTACATCTTAAGTCGTAGCTGACCTAAAAAATATAACACGGCGGGCTGCGACTCCAGTCAGTGAAGATACTGGTAACCCTTGATGTACGTAAGTACTGTTTACTAACTAACCTGACGACACTGACATCTGGTTGTATTCCAAGACTGGACGAACTATAATGACTTGTAATCTTGTTGTTTCATCTTAAGGTATCCAAAATAAATATGTTCTCTCAGGATATTCAACTAGTTGTTCGCCTTTTTGGTAATCATATTGATGAGTTAATTTCAGACGTTTTTGTTCAATTTCACTTCTAAATATTTCATGGTGTCAACGTGTTTTATTCATTGACCATGCAGGAATTATTGGTAGATGGTAGGTTTTTACGACCATGTAAAGCCGAAAAGCTCTTATTTATCATGATGGAATTCTATCAGCTATATTTTCTCCAAGTAAGCCTGCTTATCCAGATTTCCATAGAGAAGCTTGGCTTCATTTTCACTTTTAATTTAGATAAGATAAGATACTTTGTTGCTATACATATGTAATAAAAGAAGTACATACAATAGTATATGTCGTGACTAGCTCGTTGTAATAAATATACTGAAAAGAATAATAAATAAATAAATTCATAAAATCGTATATAAAAGATATTTTTCGACTTTTGTTTTCGCAATAGGCACCGGTTTAGTTCCCGCATGGCGGACACGTATGTGCTCGTAGATACTAGCCGGGTATATAATTGTATCGTAAGCCAAAATTCTCGCTGTGGGGTGTAAATCCTGCTGGATGCCATTAATGTTCAACACAAAACGGCACCGACCTAGCACGAGGCCTTGAAGTACTCCTAATCAAGCTGGTCTATATGTAGATTTTACGCCGTCGACTACGAACGGGGGCTGGGACCTTCCCGACATGCATCATATCAATCAACTTGATGGTGTTCAGTTTGAAAACATACCATCCTAATTTCTGGAAAAATTTTCGATGTCGACTTTGTCAAAAGCCTTGGAGAATTCTAAGACGTATAGATATCGGTCTGTACTCCGCTACGCATAATTCATATGACGTTCTGCATGGACAAACACAAGCAGTTTGGTTTCACGTGACCTGGACTCGAGGAATCCATGAATCAGGGCAATCAGGATGTTGTATTTTTTTTTGCACGAGTCATATAATGTTTCTGAATATGATGTGCTCCATGGCCTTCGACACAAACAGGAGAGGCTAATTGGTCGGTAGTTAGAGCTGTCATGGCGCTGAATTTTCTTAAATTCTGAAGTGACGTTAGCAATCTTGCGTTCTTCCAGAACTTCTCTTTCCTTGGGTGGCTTGTTCAAGTTCTGAGTTAGAGGGTCTACAAGTTTTTCCGTTGATCCGTGGGCTAATGATTTCTGGTCCCGCAGTCTTAGCAAGATTCACTCTCATCAGGAAATTCTGCACGCCATTTCTAGTAATTTGGATTAACCCCATTTTCGGTGTTTTTTTTTTACGTCGGACAAGGGAAATGATTACTGTGCGTTTCCCGAGTGAACACTGGCTGGAATGGTTAATTTAGGGCGTCGACTGTAAGTTTGATGACTGTTACGAGGTTCCCGTTCAACTTTTCTGAAAAGCTTAATGACTTGGAGATTTGTCAAAGAGCACTCTATTGGCTCTCTCTTTAGCTCAGAGAAAAGATTTGATATGTTAAGTTAATTTCATAATGACACGATGCCGTCTATGGAAACGATTGGTTTCATCGTAGGTTTGTAGGACACACCCTCAGATCCTTGTGTTCTGTCTGTATAGGACGCGATCACCTCCTGGTGTCATACCTGTGTAGGACACACGGCCACCGAATGGCGTCATACCTGTGAAGGCCACGATCACCGCCTGGTGTTATACCTGTTTAGGAAACGATCACAGCCCGTTGTTATACCTGTGTAGGACACACGGTCATCGAATGGCGTCATACCTGTCAAGGACACGATCACCGCCTGCTGTTATACCTGTGTAGGACACGATCACCGCCCGTTGTTATACATGTGTAGGACACACGGTCACCGAATGGCGTCATACCTGTCAAGGACACGATCACCTCTTGGTGTTATACCTGTGAAGGACACGATCATCGCCTGGTGTCATACCCGTGTAGCACACGATCACCGCCTGGTGTTATACGTGTGTAGGACACGATCGCCGCCTGGTGTCATACCTGTGTAGGATTCGATCACCGCCCAGTGTCATACCTCCGTAGGACACGATCAGCGCCTGGTGCCATAGCTTTTTATGACACAATCAGCGCCTGGTGTAATAATTGGGTAAGACACTATCACCGTCTTGTGTCATACCTGTGTAGGACACAACACACCGACTGGTGTCATACCTGTGTAGGACACGATCACCTCCTGGTGTCATACCTGTGAAGGACACGATCACCGCCTGGTGTCATATCTGTGTAGGACACGATCATCGCTTGGTGTCGTACCTGTGTAGGACACGATCACCGCCTGGTGTCATATCTGTGAATGACACGATCACCGCCTGGTGTCACACCTTTGTTTGACACGAGCACCGCCTGGTGTCATACCTGTGTAGGTCAAAATCACCGCCTGGTGTCATACCTTCGTAGGACACATGATCACAACCTGATGTCATATCTGTGTAGGACACACGGATCCGCTTGGTTTCATACCTGTGTAGGACACGATCACCGCCTGGTATTATACCTGTGTAGGACAAGATCACCGCCTTGTGTCATACCTTTGTAGGACACGATCACCGCCTGGTGTTATACCTGTGTAGGACAAGATCGACGCCTGGTGTTATACCTGTGTAGGGCACGATCACCGCCTGGTGTCATACCTGTGTAGGACACGATCACCTCCTGGTGTTATACCTGTGAAGGATATGATCACCCCCTGGTGTCATGCTTGTGTAGGACACGATCACCGCCCGGGGTCATACCTCTGTAGGACACGATCACCTCCTGGTCTTATACCTGTGTAGGACACGATCACCTCCTGGTCTTATACCTCTGTAGGACACGATCACCTCCTGGTGTTATACCTGTGAAGGATATGATCACCCCCTGGTGTCATGCTTGTGTTCGACACGATCACCGACTGGGGTCATACCTCTGTAGGACACGATCACCTCCTGGTGGTATACCTGTGAAGGACATGAGCACCGCCTGGTGTCATGCTTGTGTAGGACACGATCACCTCCTGGTCTTATACCTGTGTAGGACACGATCACCGCCTGGTGTCATACCTGTGTAGGACACGATCTCCTCCTGGTGTTATACCTGTGAAGGACAAGATCACCGCCTGGTGTCTTACCTGTGTAGCACACGATCACCGCCTGGTGTTATACCTGTGTAGGACACGATCGCCGCCTGGTGTCATACCTGTGTAGCACACGATCACCGCCTGGTGTTATACCTGTGTACGACACGATCACCGCCTAATGTCATAACTGTGTAGGACACGATCACCGCCCAGTGTCATTCCTGCGTAGATCACGATCAGCGCCTGGTGCCATACCTATTTAGGACACAATCAGCGCCTGGTGTAATAATTGGGTAAGACACGATCACCGTCTTGTGTCATACCTGTGTAGGACACAACACACCGACTGGTGTCATTCCTGTGTAGCACTCGATCACCGCCTGATGTCATACCTGTGTAGGACACAATCGCCGTCTGGTGTCATACCTGTGTAGGACACGATCACCGCCTGGTGTCAAACCTGTTTAGGACACGATCACCGCCTGGTGTCGTACCTGTGTAGGACACGATCACCGCCTGGTGTCATACCTGTTTGGGACCCGATCACCGCCTGGTGTCATGCCAGTGTAGGACACGATCACGGCCTGGTGTCATACCTGTGGAGGACACGATCACCGCCTGGTGTCATACCTGTGAAGGACACGAGCACCGGCTGGTGTCATACCTGTGAAGGTCATGATCGCCGGCTGGTGTCATACCTGTGTAGCACACGATCACCGCCTGGTGTCATACCTTCGTAGGACACATGATCACAACCTGATGTCATATCTTTGTAGGACACATAGATCCGCTTGGTTTCATACCTGTGTAGGACACGATCTCCGCCTGGTGTCTTACCTGTGTAGGACAAGATCACCGCCTGGTGTTATACCTGTGTAGGACACGATCGACGCCTGGTGTTATGCCTGTGTAGGACACGATCACCGCCTGGTGTCATGCCTGTGTAGGACACGATCACCTCCTGGTGTTATACCTGTGAAGGACACGATCACCGCCTGGTGTTTTACCTGTGAAGCACACGATCACCGCCAGGTGTTATACCTGTGTAGGACACGATCGCCGCCTGGTGTCATACCTGTGTAGGACACGATCACCGCCTGGTGTTTTTCCTGTGTAGGACACGAACACCGCCTGGTGTCATGTTTGTTTAGGACACGATCACCGCCTGGTGTCATACCTGTGAAGGACACGATCACCGCCTTGTGTTATATCTGTACAGGACACTATCACCGCCTGGTGTCATACCTGTGTAGCACACGATCACCCCCTGGTATCATATCAGCGTCATACTTCTATCAGCCCTGAACTGACCTTTGCGTAAAAACCTACTGTTTATCAATACGACGGCCTGATTTTTCCATTAAAATTCTGCACTAGTCCGATTTTCTTGAGGCGTCAGAATAATTCCGATGATGAGAGTATATAGGCAAGTGATTACATTTAGGTCTTTAATAGTTACGATACAATTACTATTAATTAGTGATATTATTATTATTATTATTATTATTTTACATATATATATAACATATATATATATATATATATATATATATATAATTCTTTTTTCCGGGGAAATTTATCAGTTGAATGAAGGTTGAGAAAAGAAGAGGAAAATATGTTTTTCTATGTTCTGGAATATTTACAGTAAACGATGACAAAATTATTCTGTGGAAAATGTCATCTGGAATACAAGAGCATTAAATACCTAAACGGTTGCATAGACTAGTAAATAGTGATAAAAACAATAAAACTGGGGACCTGTTAATGTCGCGCCATAATCAATTTGCTATTTATCCACCTAGAGAAAGCAGAGATGATTGGCACACAGACGTAATTACTATATCAGGATAAAATTGCCCCCTGCCAGGTTGTCAAGACGTCACGTGATTTTCACTCGTAACGACCCTGTCATTCAATTTGGGAGGGGCAATCTAGATGACGCATTATAAAAAAAAATGGAGACAGGGAGAGAGATAACGTGTAAGAGGATTAACTAAATTATCCACTCCGCCCAGGGGTAATTTGTGCGACGCTGAAAACACCAATGGAAATCTACCTCAAAGGAACTCATTCAACGCAACAGCCGGAAGTCGTCTGCGCTATACCAGTTCGAGGCTAATTTACCCGCCACAATTTTTTGGCCTTTGAGTCTGACAGATGTCGTCTGCTCCAAGACGATGCAATATTCGTTAAAGCCCCCAGGAGCGCGCCCTGTCTAAAAGTGCCAGCTGTACGTCTTAAATTGGTCTAAAATTCAGAACATTTCTCTTGACAAAGGCCCCCTTCCGCTCCCTTCGTGACTAACTCAAGTGAGAGGAGAAAAGAAGTGGCGAATATAGAGGTAGAAGAGGACTTTAATGGGTTGCGGGATTCTCAGCTTTGTCCATTGTGCGTCTGCGTTAACTCGTCCATTTGTGACTCTGGATATTGCATGGCTTTCTGTGGTCACTTTTGCTAGGGCCGAATGCTGTCTGTGACACCGGAGATTCCCCGTTACAGATATATAATGGAAATTTGTATACGTTCTTGTCAAATTATCTAAACATCGATATTTTATTCTGTTAGTTCAGCAATTACCTTAAATATCACAATTACAATTAATATTTACTAATCGGACGTTTCCAGTTCATAATGATAATGGTTAACTTAACGTTCCAAAATGTCCATCCTTAGGGGAATATATATATTTATATATACCTTTTATTGTTTATTGTGGCACATTGTGGCACATTACAAATATATTCAAATTAAGTATATATAAGGTTTAATAAAATAAGGTATTATCTGTTTCGAGTATAGGTTAATTCTGAAACAGGTTTAGATATATAATATTTCAGAGCAAACTCAGAAATGTAACGAAAGTCTGTAATTCTAATTATTAATAAGTTTAATTTCCAATATATAAATATTATTCTCTGTATAGCAGGGAAATAATTGCATTGACCATCCCCCCTTGTTTAATAGTGTGTGCATGTGTGTGTGTGTGTGGGGGGGGAGTATATGTACTCATCCACCCCCTGTATTGACGCCCTTGGTGCAACTCATAAAATCTCGAGATATATCTATATATTCATGCATAACCTGCTTCATAATGAATACAACGCGAATTTGTTTTGCTTCCGCTCAATATGACTAAACTAATCACCGGGTGAACCGACTCTAATGACGTTAATATTGCCAAGGTAACCTGAATCTCAACACCAAGATCAAAGTGATAGGATGCACGCATGTACGCACTTAATTGTACAGATGTCGCATAAAATGACATAATTACCACCAAGTCTGTCATCATTTAAATTCTTGTGATGTGATGATACTTAACATATATACATATATAATGCATAAATATATATAGAGGTATGAATGTTGGTGTATATACTTATCATTCAAATATATATATATATATATATATATATATATATATATATATATATATATATATACGGAATACTCCACAAGCAATTGCAAGATGAGGTCTACTCAGGCGCACGCATATCTCATAGAATCCTATATGTGATTAGGTGACAGTCACATTAAAAAAAATTATTCGTATTTTTGAGGTGGTCGTCTTAGCTATAGGTCTGATATAAACGGCAAAATAGAATTGGGACCGAGAAAAAGTGGTCTTTATTTGAACTAATCTTAGCGTACAGTAAACCTCCCCTAATGACTACCTCAGATTAGCGACCACATCAAAATAAAGGCCAATTTTTCTCGGTCCCTAATCTATTTTGCCTTTTATATCAAACCTAGCTTAGACAACCATCTGGAAAATGCGTTGTCGTATTTTCCAGGTTTAACTGTATATATATATATATATATATATATATATATATATATATATATATATATATATATGTGTGTGTGTGTGTTTACAGGCAAAATTGCATTCTGTGAGGCTCTGTCCTAGACTTGTAAAATCATTGTATGTCGTAGGATTTCCCTCATGGTCAGACTTGAACAAATATAGAAAAGCACAGTCAATCGTAATAATTCGTAGCGTACGTGGAGTGAAATCGTAGATATTATCGTATATCTACAAATGGTCCGTAGGTTATCTTGCTGATCCACGACAAATCACGAGCCGCTAGAACCCAACTAGAACCTGTAAGTCTGTAACGGAAACAGTGGAACTTATTTAAACACTAAAGATGAACCTACAACATAGAAGTAATTACCTCCGCTAGGAGTATGTTTCATGCTTCCTCTTGTATATATCCTGTTGTTATCCAGAGCCATTAACTACCGCACCTGCTGGTCCTTGTTGTGTAATCATCCACGGTGTTGTTTCATAACACCTAGGAACTCCCCAAAGTCGTACTTTTGTTGTGAGTGATACAGGGCTGCCGAGCATTCTGATCGGCTTTCCATTAAGCCTGCAGAGTGCTACCGTAGTTCAGAGTGGGGCTCGATCGTAAAAACCTCAACGATCCTCGACTGAGATTCGAACTCACGTTCTTCGGAATTTGAGGTCCTGTGATCAACCCCAGGCCACAGAGGCCGGAAAATGACAATCGTACACTCTACCTTTATACAGATATCATGACGATGGAATTTGTCTTTAACACATTCTATAGCGACTATCTTGACGTCATGAAGGTACAGGGATAAACAGGAATGACCACTTCCATCATCATTTTTCAGCTCTTCGCAGACAACTCATCGCCGTTTCAAGTAAACATATCAATTGGTTTATATCATCATAAATCGCCTTTTCACTGTTTGATACGATAAAAATCGAATTTTAGTGAAGGGATGAATACTTAGGTGGACAGGGACTTTGGACCATATACAGTCTCGCCACCAAGAGGTGCTGATTGAAATATCACATATTTGATTATCTAACAAATCCAAATTCAGTTTAAAAAAAGTAAACAGGAATGAAAGAATTAGACAAGGGTCCAATTAATCAAAATGAATCTGTAATTATTCTTGAAATGCAATTAAATCAGTCTTTTTTCACAAAATCTCTTTCCCGCCGGTAAAGGTCAAGGTCACTGTTCACATGCACAACGAAATACATTAAAAAGCTTTCGGCTGATTGTTAAATGCCACAAACAGTTTTTGAAATGGATGCATACAGACGAACTGTCAAATAGCCACAAGACCATGCAATAAGAAACAGTTTTTACAATCAAGAATAATTTTTCTGTAACCGGAATCTAGAGGTTTCCATTCCATATCATTTTTATTTTTTTTTGTGTGGAGGTAACCGCCTCCATTTTTTAATGCTTACTTATCTAATTCGTAACCTAAGTATGTACATTTGCAGAGTTTCTATTTTGGTTTGGGACAACTTGACGGGGCGGTAGCTCTCGCTTCCTATCATTTTTATTTTGTATCCTTGTGCCATCCAGGCCCGGTGTCTAACGCAATCATTCCCATGCTTGGTCATAACACCGTGGAACCCCCGAAAGGCGCACTCATTCGTGAATGATACACGGCTGTGGGACACAGCCTTCCCATCAAGCCTGTAGAGTGGTCACCCTGGGCGGGGGCCGACCGTGAAAATCTCACCTCCTCGGCTGTGATGTGAACCCACGACCTCCATTCCATATCATGCTTTTAGTCTCTCATTATGTTTAGCGCCATACATACAATAATACATAAAAAATGTGAGAGAATGTCTTTGAGAAAATAAGCACCAACTTTCATTAGACAGCGGCCTACTAGTAGAACAGAGAGTAAAATACCCAGGAAAGTAAATATTACATTGAAAAATGATAAAATAAATAGACAACAAGTACGGGACGTGGCTCGTTATTACTGGCAGACTGTAACCATTATCCTGGTAATATCATAAGGAGGGAAGAAAATGAGAAACTAGGTGGAGCGGAATAAGAAATCAGAGGCGGGGATTTAGCAATATGGAATTATAGGATAATAACGTGGAGACGGGCCGTAATAAACAGAGATGCTGCAATATGTAAGCTGAGTCTACTGGTATGGAAGGAGGAGTGTGGAATGATTTGAAACTGAAAGTAAATGTACAGGAAAATGGTAAAGGTGTTATCCCGGGCATAGAAAATCATATCGATGTTTTGAGTTCATGTTAGATCAAATATAATATATATTGTTTTAAGGTGGCAGAATTTGCAAAAATAAACTATATCTATCTTAAACAAATTAACATTTAGATTTCTTAAACAGCATGCTATTTTAATCACCTAGTACCAAGCAAGCCACATTTTCTCGGACGTGTTTTCCCCTCTATCATGTCTCTATATCTGCTTAGAACTTAAATCTTAAATTTTGTTTCAATAAAATAATCAAAATTCCATTTTTCAACAAGAAGACATACAGTTTAGAGGAAAATAAAAAAAAGTTTTTGACATATTGTCATGTAGTTTAAAATTAGTCAACTAAAAAGTAGCTTAATATTAACACACGTGCTTAGAGAGGTGTACCTGTTAACACGTGCTTAGAGAGGTGTACCTGTTAACACGTGCTTAGAGAGGTGTACCTGTTAACACGTGCTTAGAGAGGTGTACCTGTTAACACGTGCTTAGAGAGGTGTACCTATTAAAAATCTATTCTTTAAATGTTATAAAATCATGTTGAACTTAATGAAAAGTTTATATATATATATGTCAATGAAAACTGTCCCATGTTTAAAATTATGTATACCTTATGGGATCTTTAATGAATTTAGACAACCATTGGATTAATTTTAGACATATATAGGGGATTTTGTCAGTTCTGCTTAACCTTAAGTTCGACTCGGGACACTCTGATAGGTTCATACTGATACATGATATACGGGAGTCTCATATATATATATATATATATACATATTAATATGAATTTAGAACAGATCTTAAGTAATCCTTTTATATACTCTTACCGGCATACCCTCCGAATTTTTCTTCAGGTGTCATACTTGAAATATATATTTGTAATATTATTTTTGCTCAATCTAATATCTACTGCTATCTTGATTTCAGATTTTCTACATATACATTTCAGAACTTTGTGAGAACAATTTGTATGTTCCGTCAATATATACATTTTATACCATTTAACTGAGCAAGAATTTATATAATTTGATCCTGCTATCGCCCTTTAAATGACTGTTTAGAAACATCACATATATCGAAATTGTACAAAGGGGCCAAAGATAGTGATACATTTCATACTCGTTCACATAATGTGTTATTTATTTCTTGTAACATTTATTTTTTAAATATTTTTTTTCATAAAATTCAGCCTAGCTGCACACCTTATAATTACAGATACAACATGTATGTCGAGTATATGTTGGAATATAAGTGTGGTTATAATAAAACATGTGGTTTGATTGTTACAGAAGCATGGAGTGTATATGATAAAACATCGAAATATGATACTTTAAAGTTTGTATCCCCAAATCCCTGAAACATGCACACTATAAACAGTGAAAACTCTGAAAACAGACAATTCACGTGATCATATATTACCGATATATATAATAACACCTTCCGCATACCAGACTTATCTTTTTTATTTTATATTTTAAATGTAAAATACGAAGTACATATATCAGTTAATTACTACATACATGCATAACACATTATTATCTTCAGAAGATTATTTTTAAAATATGTATCAGAAAACACACTTATAATAATTTCCCGAGAAAACACACTGAGTAATAAACAAAGAAATTATAAGTAACAATCCAGCAGTTTCTGCTACCATTATCCTTGCAGATTATGGTGGTCTATATTGTATTCTTATCAATGTCATTTATCTAGATTTATTAGAACGATGGATGCAGCGTCCACACCATCCTCTGTCACGCCAGCATCCGCTGTGGTCCTTTAATCATTTTCTGCAGATTCTTCGACTCAGCACAGCGACGCCATTAGCGATCGGTGTTTTCCAGGTAAAAACTTCACACAGGTAAAATTTTCTTTAACACCAGCGCCTGAGCCGCGGGCATCGCCTTTGAAAGTCCATGGCTAGCCGCGCTTCTACCGGCTTTTGATGTCTTCATCATTGTCACCTGTCCATTTGCGGAGCTACAAAGTCTCTGCGGGCGTTCTGAACACGGCAACACCCAGAGCTAACAGGACAAAGCGACCAGCTCAACACCAGTTTGTCGCAACACGAGATGGGAGGGACCGCTGAATAGATCATTTGTTCAGAAGCGACGCTCTGAACACGTGAAGAGCTGGACTTATATAACCAAAGAATGCAAATGATCGAAATTAAACTACAGATTCTGAGTGGGCTAAACCTGGCTTTGCACGCCGTGAAAGTGCCGCTTATAAGCTTTAAGCATATTTGGAAGACTTGTAAATGATAGATGTGAGCCCGTTTGTTCTGGTATCTGGCCATGTCCCTTTCAATTAAACATGAAACCGATTCGTATGATATAAATACATGGGATGTCATTAAAGTTAAACTTTACTCGACTCAGTAAAATCGAAAAACCAGATCTCTTAGCAAACTAGTTGGAGATCGTTTGATCGTTCACTCAAAATTCCCCAGTCAACATATCTAAGAACTTATGTTGTGCATTTAGTCAGGAAATTATTAAAAGAAGATAAACTTAGTCTTAAAGAGTTGAACCTGAAACCATTATTTTCAAATTTAAAGTACACTCAATACCTGAGAAGATTCCGTTACCGTTATTTGAAGCTCGTCATGCAGTTAAACGTTTACTTAGGAATGCGGGGTGTGGATTAAGCTCTGCAATCTAATGGCGAAAGCTGAAACTTCCACGTTTGTTTTACTCTGGAGAACTTTGAATTTTCTATGATGATTTCCTCTGAAATTTGAATGCTGTCATCCTAATAACTCATATCCTTTTACCTGCTTAGTATAATACGAAATCAACACTTAAACATTGTCAATGCTCATGCTTCTTCCATATATATATATATATATATATATATATATATATATATATATATATATATATATATATATATATATATATATTGGAAGAAGCTTTTCCGCCGGCATTATACTATATAGTGTTGCCGATCGAGGGAATATTTGTTTCATTTTATACCCCGACAGAAAATATTTTGTTTATCTAGGTTTTATTGGTTACTTACTTACTTACTGGGGATATTAAAGAGGCCTATACCTTTTTATTTTTATTAAAGGGGCCTATACCGATATCCGATTTCTCTTAACTACAGATAATCCCTTGAACATTCATTAAAAAATAAGTAAGAAAAAACGCTGATTCTGCGGTTCACGTACTGTTCGTTTTGCCTATATCCATGTGCTTATATAACGTGGTGAGCCCGCCAAAATACTAGTAATCCAAACACATTCAACAAGGACGTCTGGTGGCAAATTAGAAGAACTAGAGTTTTGCAAATGGTGTTCTGTAACAAGTCTTTCAACTTGCGCACATGTGCAACCACCCACCTCAGTAACGTGTTTTTTATGTGTATCAACATAGGGGTGAAAAAGGTCATAAATACGGCAAAGAGGAAATATAAAAACCTATCTGACCCTGAATCAGCCCAGTTCGTTAATATTTTTACAGAGTAACCAGAATTCACATATATTCTATATATTTAAGGCAAGTGAAAAGCCGACTTGAAAGTGTAGCAACCCTGGCAAAAATTCCATAAATAAAAATCAGCCCAAGAGTCATTTAAATGCAATATTAGATCCTTGAGGTATATATAATTTTAAACCTAGTTTAGTGTTCTTTATAATTGTATATTTATTTATAAAATTCATATTAAGTTTTCATAGGAAATTTGAAATTTGAAATTTTTAAATGTACAATTTTATGCAACCTGTGACAGCAACCCACTTTTTACTGAGTTATTGTAATATGACAATATTACAAAACATTTTGTTTTTGTTTTTCCTCTGCCGTGTTTCTTTCATGATATAAAATTAAATTTCAAATTGTTTGGGATCAAAATCTAAAAAATCAATTTTACGTTAGCACACACATAAAAAGTAGCTCTGGTAGACAGAGTTCATCTTTAATGCAACCATGAAGTCGCTAAATCGTAACACATCTATCTTGGGATTGGATTTATATATAAGTCCCACACACACTTTAGGGTTATCAGCATAGTGGAAAAAAATATACACTATATATAGATGTCTAGGTTTGCCTTTTTACTGAAGGTGAAATTATAGTTATACATAATAATTATAATATAGTTAATCATTAGGCACTAAACCAAATTATTTATGCAAATGTCTGCCAAAACAATATATAGTTTCTATGGTTTAAGAAAAATGAATATTTATACTTTACGAGGTTAGGATTATCAAATTTATTTAAAATTTTTTTGCACGTCCATATTTCGTGATTTCGATTGTCATATTTATGTGAGACAAACAATACAATTATTTTATCAATGACGGGATACAGAATACATGAACATTAATTTTTTTATATATATACCACCCGGAGATCGTTTTAATTATCCACATGCGTTATGTTTATTTTACGTAATAAATATTTGCTTTATGAGAAGATCAAGGCATTGTTATTGTTTACATGAACTAGAATCAGACTATAAATCAATAATAGATTAGTTCTGTGTTTATTTTTTCAAAGACAACGTGGAATGAATAGTATACCCACTAAAGCTTTACTGAAGTTTTCTATAATTAATATGTATATAGGATAATAAATGATAATAGTGTCACATTTTTTAATATGCATTGTATATATGTATATATGTCCATTTATACATTGGCCTGTTATTTATATAGGTAAAACCGAAGATTTTTTTTTTAACAAAAGACTAAACAGACTTGGGGGGGGGGGGGGGAGGGGGATCGATTTTAAGCATCAAAGTGTAATTCATATATAGTTATATTTATGTTTAACCATATATCCCAGGAAATACTCATGCATATAAACTGAGGGAAGGTTTTCAAGTATGTTACTTCCATTATTTTATTACTTACTTTATCAAAATATATATGACAGAAAATATGTAGTCTAAAATATTTGTTATAAAACATTTTCTCCGATTCTAAATACATGTACTGAACTTAATATAATTAACTATAACAGTCGTTATACAGTATATAACAGTTACTAAATTTTCTGTGAGAGGCCAAGTATTTAGTTACAAATACGAATTTGACAGTTTGCGAATATATATTTCACAATGATCCATTAGCTTTAAGGTGAAATGAGATAAAGTGTATTGCAACTCCCGGGATCTTGTTTTTGACAACTAATCGCCCGCCTTCAGGCACGTCAACTATATATAAATTCGGTTAATAGGACAATGTCACTGGACCTGACAATGGAGTATATAATGGTATATACCATGCACCATGTTTTACTTACATTTCCCCATAAATGAAACGTAAGATATACAACGAACGTATATATAAGATAAGTGTAAAGCATGCACGGGTATCTGATTGTTTATTTTGCTTTTATGGTCACCAAGATTTTGAAGTGTATATTACAAAGCTATAGTTAAACTCACCGGGATGGAATCACTTTATGTGCATGGCATTTCACACCACGGGTGTTACAACACGTGTGTCGGTTAGTTGCACGCGTACTAATTGTTAATAGCGCTGTCAAAACTCCCGCTGAGTCGCTATAAATTAACTATACATTGTGTGCCGGGATTCTAACACCCTTGTGTTTGCAGCAAAAACGTTGTGCCTCATTTATAATATACGGTAAACGTATTATGTATGGTTTATGGTACAATCCACTGAACTAAGACGGCTTGCATGTATGTATGGTATATACGACAAGTGGGATAAGCACATGTGCTAATTTCAATTACCTTTTAAGCTCATCATTCTAAGTATCAACATGTTTCTCAAGGTAACCTTTCGATTACAAGCTAATATTTCATCCCAGGATATATATATATATATATATATATATATATATATATATATATATATAAATTGTGTGTGTGTGCGTAATATATAGTTACAGGGAACTTAAGTAAATCGTATTACTCTGTTACATTTAATGATACAACTGGATGTGAAGAATGAGTAAAAAAAGAAAAAAATACTATAGGTCCTTTTTTCAGACATTTCTGCATGATACGTCTTTTGTCTTTTAATCATAGGAAATATGATTCTTTTTATTCAGATTTATTTTCTTATATTATAAAACCTTTCATAATGTGCATGGAATCATGAAAAAGACATTAAGAAGAAACCTTTATCATTAATTGTTTTGTTGGAACAGAGTCCTATAAAGATATATTAATGATTTCTTTAAATTTTGCGGGAAAGCATGAGCAAAAGCCAATTCAGCCACAATCTACAGCTATAGCCTTCTTATATATGTATAATCATATGTTTTATTTACAAGAAAGACACCTGGGTGTATTTAACAGATCGATATTGCTTGGAGAGAAAACATAGCCAAATTTAAATCCATGGCATCTAAAGACGACTCCAGTTAGACGACCACATGCATGTTAGACGACCCAAATTTAACCATACTTCTGCTATAGACAGCCTTAAATAAAACGCCTCAGCATGTCTCGTAACCTATTCGACCATACACCTTATATATATATATATATATATATATATATATATATATATATATATATATATAACAATATTGATAATTTTCTGTAATTACCGTACTTTTCAATTTTAGTACATGATTAGCTTTGACCCACATCTATTGATTTAACAGGCATATACCCTGACAAACAACCAACATTTGTAGAAAATATAGAAACTTAAAATTTTATTGGATTAAAAATCAAAATACAACATTCACATCAGTTTTCCATGGAGCTCTATATATAGATGTGTGTTTAAAGGGAATTGAAACAAGTAGACTATAAATTACACGTATAGTGAACTCTAAGGACAAACATATAATGCTTGTTTCTCCATGTAATAATATTTTAAATGTGATTTAATATATAGTTTATTGTTTTCGTTTACTTTTTTAATATTGTCATCTGCAGTACATTACTGTCGTCATCATTACCGAGTGAACATGCATTGATTGAGCTGCAATATAAGACGAAATAATTAATAGAAAAGGTGCCTGGAGCGAATTATGTCAACAGAACAAAAACAACTATAATTAGATGAAATCCGAACAAAAAGAGGCACTGATTACAGATATACCAGGGATTTTTTTCTTACAACAGAAAAAAAATGGAAGAAAATTGTCAGGTTTATAATACATGTCCTGTCACCATGCATGGGTTTGAGGTATGCAAAACATTCACTAATTCGTGATCAGCTTAAAATTAATTACATTTGATTGATCAAACTTTTCATCAAAGAATTAAGGAAAATAATTTGTTCGGGGGCTTCATGTATAAGAGCATTGGACACCGATTGGATTTGCACTGCATTTTGAGAGAAGGAAAAAAAATGGTAAAAAACAGTGGGTTTGTTGCTAATGACTGGCCAGGACGCTTTTCCATGACAGTCTTTGTCTGTTTCTGTCGTGAAATCGACCAGGGATTCCCCGATAATGCTATTTCTTACAATTGAATCACCCCAGCGTGAAATTGACACGCGCACCAAGGTTACCGAGGGGCTTTCCCCCGGGCTAATTATAACAAAGACATGATTAGTACGACTCCTGTCATTGTTATAAGCCTGTGTTTTCTTCGTCTATGCTGAAACGTTAAGGATTTAAAAGACAACGTCGTAAACATTTAAATTCTATTGGCATATATACAAATATACATATGCTTAAAAAACAATTCTTATGTCTTTTTTGCACCTATATATATATTATCTCGTGTTTGAGCATGCAATATGAACAAGATATGAATGATCTGATCAATCGCAGTCTTCTTTGGGTACTTAATATGATTTTATATATATATATATATATATATATATATATATATATATATATATATATATATATATATATATATATATATATTGATCACAATATTGAAATAACACACACATACATATATTTAATGATATTTGAATTATTTTGACTCAAAAAATTATATATGTAGATTTTATATATATATATATCTTATCAATAATATATACTCATACAGACATATTTATGAGAATGAAATTTTATATTTTATATTTTACAATTCTCGTGATGTCAAGAAAAAAAACCCTATTTGTTTTGGTATAATAATAATATATTACAGTGTGTCATTACTCAGGTAAAATGTCCTCCTCATTTAATATCGTCAGCATCATCAGAATAATCCTTTAATCATATACAGAAATCATCTAAATTATGCTCCATGATATTCACAATTATCCAACTTGTATCCCATTGCATTTTGAAGATTATTCACTCAAACGTACTCACACAGGCAGCATATATATATATATATATATATATATATATATATATATATATATATATATATATATACGTCGATAAGGTACTAATCTAGGAACTAATATATGCAAAAATATGTTATATATAAACATGCATGCAAGAGTAATATGTATATATATATATATATATATATATATATATATATATATATATATTTCAAAGAGTGAAAAATATGCTCGTTTTTAATCTTGTGACCAGTTATTAACTCATTAAAGACGCGCAGATACTTTATTTGGTTACCATATATAAACTCGGAGTAAGTTTCGTCAAAATAAATCATATTCCTGGTAAGTATATTTTTGTGACTTCAGACCTCATTAAAAGATGCGCGAATATTGCCGAGAATCAGTCTCCTCTTGATACTTAATTGATAAATGTTTATAGTGTGTTTCATAAATATACATTGTATTACTATAGACATTCCTTGTAGTTATGGCGACCACACCTTCTATCAAGAACGGGCTTTAAAAAACATAAGAAGTCCCAACATTTATATTGTACAACCCTCCGGCCTGTGGTGACC
Source organism: Sipunculus nudus (assembly GCA_026874595.1). Taxonomy (NCBI): domain Eukaryota; kingdom Metazoa; phylum Annelida; class Sipuncula; order Golfingiida; family Sipunculidae; genus Sipunculus; species Sipunculus nudus. The sequence goes on along the minus strand of CM049321.1, from coordinate 2,938,513 downwards.
TGTTGATGTGGAAACAGCCTCTTTTAGATTGTGATTGGAATCCAAATTTCTAAAATGTGGTGAAAGTATTTTTCTATTTTATTATAATTAATCATTCAGATATCTGACTCATTTTGTCATTGAAAACACGCAGAATACTTTGGGGAATGAATTTGGAATTTTGTTATAAAAAATACCAAATGTCAGTGAGCAATTTTAGGAGGAAAACGCGAGTTGGGCCGCCAAGTACTAACATATTATCAGATGGATACATATTAATAACTGAGTACTTTTGCAGTCAGTTAGGAGAGACATTTAAATAAGTATAGATACAGTGTTGAAAATAGGCGTCTGTAGTACTTGTTATACATGTTATGTAGGTTGTTTAATGTACTGTGTAAAGCTGTTAAATACACACGTTTTGAGAGAGCGCTGTCCTATTAAAAGACAGCGCAGGCTACATTTAACACATAAAGTGAGGTGCGAAACGAGAAAGCCTGGGCCACGACTGTTTAGACTTGCTGTTTTCAATAATAACAGCTCTGTTTGCAAGATCAAGCTCCGTTCGGCTAAATACTTCCGAAAATAAACCATGCTTCATTCAATGGAAAGCGCACGGCGTGTGCTAAGTTCTCTTGGGTCTTTACGGCCAAGGGTTCCATAATTGGGAAGGCGGGGCTTATGACGTCCATAGCTGTCACCGGGGGTTTCTACGCCAAGCGCTTTGCCTTCGCTAGCTTTTGTGAGCCCGAACAATCGCGCCATTACATTTACTTCGCTCGAACTGCAAACCTCTTAGCCACATACAAATAGTTCGTACGTAAAAGACTTGTCAAGGCGTTCTATGATTAGAGACCTGCATTTAAAACTCTATTATGACCTCTGTTCCGCGTGTTGAACACGAATAATAGAAAATTACTCACAAAGACTGGGAGCAAAACAAATCTTTAGCCGTGCAAAGAAAGCCAGGGGAAAATTGATAAAATCACGTGCTGTGTACTGTATAAAGCCGGAATGGTCCATGAATTTCCTAAGCCTCATAGAGTTACATTGCCATCGGTGTATTTAAGAAAGTTGTGTGGTCACCAAGCCGGACAAGCGTGTTTAGCCCAGGAGTATACTCGTACACACAACTACACACAGCTGTGTAAACATCACTGTTACTGCTTAACCCGAACGTCCTGGTTGGAATAACCACACTTTTTAGCGATACACAAATGCATGTTCACTTAATACATACAAACACACATCTATATATAAAATATAGTATAATATACAATATAGGAAGTTATATTTTAATGAACATATCTAAGAACACATATACATATATATGTATATATATGTGAACAATACATGTAAACAATAAATATATATATATGTATAAAATGTTGCATATATGCATATTAGTAAGTTCCAACATCTTGGAGCAAATTAAACACACAAATATGTATATATATATATATATATATATATATATATATATATGTAATAGACAATATATATAGTATACATTATATATATATATATATATATATATATATATATATATATATATATATATATATATAATCAACTCACATATCCAAAAATCAGAAACGTGCTTCAGTATTTAAAAATTATAACTCAACCAGGTTGCGAACTTATATTTTATATATTATATTTCATAATTCATATTATATAAAACAAAGTTGTTCAAACTTGGTGGATATGTGCACATAAATTTATGAGGGCGAAAATTGTTTGTCAAAATGTTCGCAACATATTAATAACAATTAAAAATCACACGCAATTAAAAATCACACGGGTGCTGGTACGGAATTATTTCGAATATCTGAAATGTAACATAATCATGTGCACGTAAACGATATAAAAGTGATAGTAGTTATATCCTCATGTCCCCGGTGCTCTGACAATAACTTCATGTATACCTCACACCATTGCATAAGAAATGAAACCAGGGCCCGCTAAATTGACTGTCTGAGATATCTTTTCCAAATGTATTGCAACAGTATACGTTTAACTATAGCATCATGAAAAACCCGCTGATCCACATCTAAACTTTGGTGAATCTTTAAGTATTTGCAATATATCTTTCACATACACATACACACACGATATATATATATATATATATATATATATATATATATATATATGAATATAATGCCAAATAAAGGAAAGATGATAAAATAATGTACATTAACCCTATCAATAATAATTATTATAAGGTTTTTACAAACGTTCTGCTGAAACAAAATCTGTGAAAGAAAAAGACAGAAATGAATTTTACAATCCAACAAATGGCAGTAAATATGCATGCACTTATACAGTTATCTAGGGAAGGCTTTTATAAATGTTTCTTTTCCCATATATGAACTATGAACATATATTATATTATATATAGTCCTAACGCAACTTCCAATACTTTCTCTGTTTTCTTCTTACTCTTCTTATAATAATAACAACAACAACAATAATTATATTAATAATGATAATAATAATAATAATAATAATATAATAATAATAATAATAATAATAATTAATATTATTATTATTATTACTGAATGTCGTTATTGCCGCCCGTTTACGACATTACTTTAAATCAGATATGCTCAAGGCTATACATCTATTGCATCATTAAGTTAACTAACAACAACACCCTTTCTTTCAAAATGGATAATGCTCACACACCCAGAGTTTAGGCTGCACTGGGGTTCTTGTAATGTGACCTGGGTGGTTTAATTCACTATTACGCACTGCAGTGCACAACAATAATCATTAGTTATCAAATGAGATTTATTGTTGTTGCCAAAGTATGGCTTAACAATCAGTAATTCTTTTTATAACATCCAGGCTTGGACCACTTCAACCACTGTTGTGTGTCGCATGTGTTATAGCGAAAACCATTCTACCCTTTAGCAAAACACTTGTAGTACACGTGTTTCATACGATTAAAACCATATACCCGGCGTAAACATCTGGAAATAAAACTTGCTGAGACACGCTCAATGTGGAAGTTAACAATATCTGCATGTGTCCATTTTCCGTTCTGACGGTTCCCGGGTTCCAAAACAAACAGGGATTTAACGTGCAGGCTGTAGGGAGCTCGGTCCCTACATCCAACGCCCATCACAGGATCACAGCGCTTGTTACTTCATGATTGACAGTTACAGGATAACTTAATTTGCATAATCACCGTGAACGCGGTACCTGATTGGTCGACAAGAGTTGCTTTTCAAAATTTACCTCCAGGGCTAAAAACTGGGTAGGAGAAAGGAATTTTGCCAGAGGGGGTTAGACGCTCAGTTTGGGAAGAGTTTGGCGTCGTGGACGACCATATAGTTCCACAGCGCTTTTGCTGCTTTGCGAATGTCAGTCGTGGTTGGAGTCTTGAATACAACGTACAGTGTCAGTTAATCCGGCTTAAGTCGCGTTCAAAGCTGATTGCCCCGCGCTGGAGGGAGTCCTGATGCCAAACCGACCGTAGACTGACTGCACTCCGCGACTCCAGTACAGTGTACCCAGTTCCTCTGCCAAGGGACCAACCCGTTTTCCACTTGGGGAAAACAGAATTTACTCGGCGTAAAATCCTAACAGACAGCTCCACCTAGGCTCAGGAAAACGCAACCACACCTCTTTTGTAAACTCAAAAAGGAGCCCCTGATGCTTTGCATCGTTCACGGAAAGTTGGAGCTTTAGTGCATCACGGGGAGGACCCGTGTTTGTTTGGTAAGGACATACGTTTGAGACAAATAAGTCTACCGATTTTTCTAATAGATTCGGTATACAACGTGGGTTCGGTGCGTCGGGTCGGCTGGAGTGTGGCCCCGTTATAAGCTTCATACAACGTGGCGTATTAAGCCGGTGCGGGACTCTTGATAACAACAACCATTGCAAGGATGTCATAAAAACGACTTAGGAAAATAAACATGAAGGCCTAATGCGCTGGCACCACGCTGCACAAGGAAACGGCTAAGGTTAAGCTAGTATATACACGGACCGTTTAGAACGGAGGCACACACAACTCGCAGTAAAGATTGATTCACTGCAGAACGTCCACCCGTGTTCAAACATAACCCAAGACCGAACGGATCATATATGTATGAGCCAGGGTGTCCACCAATATTACAAGGAAATCCACTGGAAATCCCTGCTCTCCGGAACTAAAGAATAAAATAGGTAAGTCCAAGAACACAGCAAGCGTAACCTTTGGGTTGTTAACTGTAGAATCTAAACAGCAGATCGTTAAAAAAACGTCTCCTAACTCGTCTGTTGCAAAGGTAGTCTGGTTGTTTAGGTCCTGAATTCTTCTCTGCCGCCTGTGTCCTGGATATAGGTCGTATATCTGTAAAAGAGAGATTTGTAGAACAATTTACCGCCTGTGTTCATGCGCATATATATAATAGATGTTTCACGTGCATTCAGTATACATTCGTGTATAACCCGACACTGCCTCTGAGGCCATGGCACAGACTTACGTGCATGAAGCTATTCTGACTGCGTGCATTTGCATGGTGTTTCTTCTATGTCGGAGATGTTCTCTATCAATCTAAACTTTCACTTTAAAGTCTGAACGGCATATAAATCTTCTGTAAACAGGCATAACGAAATTAAGGTAATATGATATATATAAATAGTCAGCAATATGAAAATTATAAAACAATAATTATACAAATAAATATATATATATATATATATATATATATATATATATATTTATATATTTATATAAACATAATTATGTGCAATTTTATAGTAAAATATATGTTTTACATGTGTGTGACAATATATAGCTTTGAAAGGAGCTAAATGCATGTATATACATATATGTCATTAAGAACAAAGGCCGCTTATAACAAACACAATCAATGATAATCTTATACAAGTGACAAAGCGTAGAAAATATGCTCAGACCGTTTGAAACAGAAAATGAAAACACTCCATGTATGCAAGCATTAATCACTCATGGTTGATCACAACGAGCAACACATATATAGGTTAATGTCCAATGTCTCTGCACTTACGTGCAACAGCCCTGCGTGTATGTACAACTGATTATTCATGCTTACTGTTCATAACCCGCAAATTTCGAGGAACATGTAAGATCCTGTTTACATTGTACAACTATATTTATAAATGATAACTAATACGACCTACACTGGTTCCATGGTTCGGATGATGGCGTTCGGTATTCTGCATGCATGTAGACATTTATACATTAATATATATATATACATTCATATATATATATATATATATATATATATATATATATATATATGTACACATATGTTTGTATTGGAAACCATTCGTGTATAAACGCATAACATATATCAGGTGTGGCTACATGTGTTTCTGTACAAGGGAATACCCACATGTATATGCATGCCTGCCAATACATATATAGATTATAAAATTATTCGTTTACAGATAAATGCCTCCCTGAATTAAGTTGTGTAACAACGTTTATGCAATAAACATGGTTTTCAGAATATTTCAAACTTTAGTTCAGTTTATGGAAGCAAGTATATTTTTGTTTTACGCCTTGCGATTATTGTTATGACATTGGCCAAATTAATTAAAATTTTATCATTTTATTAGTAATTAGCTGAAAAATGTAAGTCTTAATATATACTTATTATATTAATTCAGAAAAATGTTTAAAATGTTTAGTAAAAATCACACACAAATGCATTAAAAAAGCTTCCTGTTTATGTATACTGTTTTAAAGTATATATATAAAGAGGGACAAGATATGTTACGTTTCAGGATAATCCTTACGTCCAGTATAATTATATATATATATAATATATATTTATATATATATATATATCCAATAAATGCGGCAATAATTATTTATGTAAATATGCAGATTCGTTTACACACAAACAAACACAAATATATAATGTTATAAACGACATATATTATTTTGTCTTTGTAGGTACAAGCACCCTATAATCATATCTGAGAGTGAAAATTTCATTAAATTATACAATATATATATATATATATATGTGTGTGTTGAGAGAGAGAGAGAGAGAGAGAGAGAGAGACACAGAGACACAGAGAGAGAGAAAGAAAGAAAATATACGTGCACCCAGTTAATCGCGACTTCAGTTTAATCTGATTTTATATCTCTAACAATTCTTGGTGCATGGTACTGACATATCCGTACATGGCACAGGCCGATTTATAGACGCGGAGTTGGACATGCGGATGTGGTAAAGTCTGATCTATCCCACAATAATGAACCTTTCATACATACAAATGAACATCTGTAATAACACCATAACCTTTGTTTATACATGGTCGCCGAAAGCTGGGCCAATATAACTGGAATTATATAGATTAATTATAGATTTGTCACTAGAGAACTCTGGCCACTTTATGGATGCTCTTATTCCCGTGCTTCGCACCTGATTTATATATATTTTTTATTTCTTTAAAAAAGAACGGCCGCGGTTATCGTAGAGGAGGTTAATCATCTGTGAGTTGTATATGGACCTGCGCATGTTTTGTATATTCAACATGGGCCTTGTTTCAAGTGGAAATGGAAACTTTTTTTTTGGTGTGTGTGTGTGGGGGGGGGGGGGGATTGGAGGGCAAAGCTAAGTGTCTCCCTCAATGACAGCCGAATAAAACGCATATTTTTTAACACGGCGACTTCGAGGTAATACAGTCATATAATTTGTATTTTCTTCATATACTTTTCGTCAGGTGTCTCATCGAATCGTCATAAATGATACTATAATATATAGCATTTTTTTCACTCTTTTGAATGAAGGTGTTTTAAATCAACTTTAAATTATGAAAAATAATTGTTTTAAATTGAGCAAAATTGACATTCAAGCTCAGCTTTATAAGATTGGTATAGAATGTATTGCTTCATGGTAATTAATGCGATCAAATATTGTTTAAGAATTAACGTAATTTATGGGTGTCACATTTTTGCAAGTGAGCGTTATGCATAACCTCAGATAATGCCATTTATAAATAATTTTTTTACAGTAATGGTTAAATTATTTGATCACATGTAAATTTGTATTTAAGTTTTCCGTTTTACTTGTAAAAGTAAAATTATTGACAAAATTATTATATGAAGTTAATTCTGAATATCTCTCTTTCTCTCTCTCTCTCTCTCTCTCTCTCTCTCTCTCTCTCTCTCACACACACACACACACGTTACTCGGCGTGTAGCTGTTAATGGATCGTTATTTTCTTGGTTATTTCATTCCGCCTCTCTGCATGCTTTAAAAATTGTGATGAGTGAAGTATCAGGCATGGTAAATACATCCTCTGCTACATTCAAGCCTGAATCGGATACAGAATCGAAAAGTTAAATAGTTCCCACAGAGGGACCAGCTGACCTGTCTCGGAGGGTGAATTGCTTTCGGGGCGAAATGGGTCGATGCAGACTCGTCCGATTTGTTCAATACCGGTCAGTCTGTTTATCTCACACTCCGACATAATACAGATCACGTGACTAGTGACGTTCAATTGACCAGGTCATGCAGGTGCGTTTGATATAGTTAATAACAGATGGAACAAGTCTGTCCATGTGTCTTACAGGATATGTGTATACGAAATATCTTTATTTTCTGTAACAAACCTTATCAAAGTGTTGTGTACATACTATGACAACATGCACACCCCACCTACCCCCCATATATATATATATATATATATATATATATATATATATATATATATATATATATATATATATATATTCCTGGGCGATGGAATGCGGGTGCAGTTACATAATAATAATAATAATTTATTTTATAAAGCGTAAAGTCCTTGATGATACATGCTCTAAAACGCTATTACATAACTAGAATACAATCAGCAATCATTAAACATACCATTGTAAGAATATGATATTAAAGTCCAATTGATTAAAATATACATTCAGAAGCTTACATTATTAAATAAGACACATAAATGTCGAAAGTTCAATTATCTGTTAAAGCTTCCATAATTCCACTAAAATGTTCAAACACTTCACTATCAATAGTATAAAATATCGTACAAAATGACTAGGCATAAAAATATT